>JAUPFV010000138.1:17500-20000 GCA_036936605.1 Limnanthes douglasii subsp. nivea
AGCTAAAAAAGTCCTCTTTTTCCACATTGGGTAAAAAAATACCGAAACTTTACCATCGCATGGATATCGGAAAATATTGTGGAATAAAAAAAAATCACATGATTCGGACATCCGAAGCCAAAGGTATGGACTTGCAAAGGTTTGGAGCTACGGTTTTAAGAAAAACCGAAATACAAGTTGCCCGGATTTATAGGAACGAACAAACCAAAGAGTAAAAAATTACCGAAACTTCACCATCGCTTAGATACCAAAAAATAATGCGGAATTAAAAAATAATTCGGAAAATTCCGACATCCTAAGCCAAAGTTACGGACTTGCAAGTGTGATGGTAAAAAAATCGTGAGTTATAAAATAAAGTCATATTTTTCGGCGTTGATAAAAAATACCGAAACTTTACCATAGCGTTGTTTCTACCACGCGGTAAACTCTACGAAGCACCACGAATTTACTCCGAAAGGAGGGACAAAAAATAATTAAAGAAAAAAAAGCGACCAGCGAGGTTCGAACCCACGCCGTTGGGATATAAAAAGTCACTACTTCACTAACCGCTACACCAAACCTACTTTGACGATATAGCTCGTATCCACTAGTATACAAACATACGGTAAGACTTCCATAAATTGGGGCTTTCCGAAATTGATTCGATATTCGGATAGTGTCGGCCATAAAATATGAAGCTATGCGGTGAAATCGGAATTCAAATCGAAAAATCGAGCCAATATTAGGGTTTCTATTTCCTAAAATCCCTAAATGATTCTAAAAATCTAAAATTAACATGCAAAACGGCGTTTTTTTGGGTCCACACTTCGGTTAATCACCGTAGGTAATTAACCAGCGCGTAGATCTCGAAAAACTGCATGGAATCCATATATAGAAATCCGCATTCGGACAACCGAGATATGGGAACCGAGCCATTGTTGGCCGGTTTTTTGCTGTCCAGCAATGTGGCGCCACTGGCCGGCCAATGTGGCACCAGTGGCCGGCCAGTGTGGCACCACTGTGGCCAGCAATGTGGCGCCAGTGGCCGGCCATTGTGGCCAGCATTTGAGGCGCCAGTGGCCAGTGCTGTGGCACCAGTGGCCGGCCAATGTGGTACCAGTGGCCAGCAATGTGGCGCCAGTGGCCAGCATTGTGGCGCCAGAGCCAGCATTTGAGGCGCCAGTGGCCAGTGCTGTGGCACCAGTGGCCGGCCATTGTGGTACCAGTGGCCAGCAATGTGGCGCCAGTGGCCAGCATTGTGGCGCCAGAGCCAGCATTTGAGGCGCCAGTGGCCGGCCAATGTGGTGCAAGTGGCCCGCATTGTGGCGCCAGTGGCAGGCCACCACTGGGCTGTGTCGTGCCAGCAGCGCCCCAAATGGGGCCAAAGAACATAGAAAATGTGATATCTTTTTTTCTACTCGTGCAAAACTCAAAATACTTTCCATCATACAATCCTTATAACATGTAGGATTTTTAAGAGTCGAGTTTGTAATTTTTAAACCAAAATTAAATTTGTTATGATTTTTCTAACGTTTTTCGTTAAATAAATATATATAAAATACTTATGGTTTGAATTTTTAGTTCAAACTTTGTGAACACTTGTTTTTATCCATTGTTAACATAACTGCAAAGTTTCATAATCAAATTCCTTCGGATTCCCCACTTTTGAAGGTAGGGTGATGGTTCAAACATAAAAGCACTACCTAGTGTTTTAGCTAAAACAGCCTATTAAGCTACTTAGGGGGGGTGAGCCAACTGGTGAAAGTTGGAGTTGCCCCAAAGGTGCTTGTTTTAGCCGGCAAGCACCGAATGTCGCACATACTAGTGCGGCATTGGTAGCCTTTGTAGCCTTTTAAGCACAAATTGTCCGAGGTGGGAAGTAAAAGACCAAAATACCCCTCTTACGGCTAAAGGACAATTTGTGCTTAACGAGTGAGGAAGCGGGCGGATTCCTCCCGATGCGAAGGTGGGGATTAGTAGGAACTCGTTTTTGTGGTGGATGTATTCCGGTTTTGACCTTCCATAGGAAAAGACCAAAATACCCCTACGACAAAAAGTAAGAGGTAGTCTACGGTTTTGTGTTGGTGCATTCCACAGACCCTCTTATGATTCCTAGTAGTCCAATTTGGCCCTACTTTTCACCGAAGAGGGTAGGGCAGTCGGTCACACAGAGGGGTTGGAGCTACTGGTTATTACAATTCCAAAGCAATTGAATCAGCAGCAATGGTAGGATTTGCCTCTAGACGATGGTTGTTTGTGGGCGTTGGAAGGGGTATGTAGCATAAATTTTTGGGACGGATCGGAGATGCTGTTGCTATAAGTCTTTAAACATCGAATGACGGGACGCGGAGACGTGATTCTGGAGGTGTTTAGAGCCGGTCCTTCGGAGATCCACGGCATGATTTTTGCTACTGCCAACTGATATTCCCACAAACATACTTGATAACAGGTGTATCCTACTGTTGTGAAAGATTCGTGATGCGGGATTGTGAAGTACGCCATAGTTACGCCTCGTATGGAT
>JAUPFV010000138.1:70000-72500 GCA_036936605.1 Limnanthes douglasii subsp. nivea
TCCACATTGGGTAAAAAAATACCGAAACTTTACCATCGCATGGATATCGGAAAATATTGTGGAATAAAAAAAAATCACATGATTCGGACATCCGAAGCCAAAGGTATGGACTTGCAAAGGTTTGGAGCTACGGTTTTAAGAAAAACCGAAATACAAGTTGCCCGGATTTATAGGAACGAACAAACCAAAGAGTAAAAAATTACCGAAACTTCACCATCGCTTAGATACCAAAAAATAATGCGGAATTAAAAAATAATTCGGAAAATTCCGACATCCTAAGCCAAAGTTACGGACTTGCAAGTGTGATGGTAAAAAAATCGTGAGTTATAAAATAAAGTCATATTTTTCGGCGTTGATAAAAAATACCGAAACTTTACCATAGCGTTGTTTCTACCACGCGGTAAACTCTACGAAGCACCACGAATTTACTCCGAAAGGAGGGACAAAAAATAATTAAAGAAAAAAAAGCGACCAGCGAGGTTCGAACCCACGCCGTTGGGATATAAAAAGTCACTACTTCACTAACCGCTACACCAAACCTACTTTGACGATATAGCTCGTATCCACTAGTATACAAACATACGGTAAGACTTCCATAAATTGGGGCTTTCCGAAATTGATTCGATATTCGGATAGTGTCGGCCATAAAATATGAAGCTATGCGGTGAAATCGGAATTCAAATCGAAAAATCGAGCCAATATTAGGGTTTCTATTTCCTAAAATCCCTAAATGATTCTAAAAATCTAAAATTAACATGCAAAACGGCGTTTTTTTGGGTCCACACTTCGGTTAATCACCGTAGGTAATTAACCAGCGCGTAGATCTCGAAAAACTGCATGGAATCCATATATAGAAATCCGCATTCGGACAACCGAGATATGGGAACCGAGCCATTGTTGGCCGGTTTTTTGCTGTCCAGCAATGTGGCGCCACTGGCCGGCCAATGTGGCACCAGTGGCCGGCCAGTGTGGCACCACTGTGGCCAGCAATGTGGCGCCAGTGGCCGGCCATTGTGGCCAGCATTTGAGGCGCCAGTGGCCAGTGCTGTGGCACCAGTGGCCGGCCAATGTGGTACCAGTGGCCAGCAATGTGGCGCCAGTGGCCAGCATTGTGGCGCCAGAGCCAGCATTTGAGGCGCCAGTGGCCAGTGCTGTGGCACCAGTGGCCGGCCATTGTGGTACCAGTGGCCAGCAATGTGGCGCCAGTGGCCAGCATTGTGGCGCCAGAGCCAGCATTTGAGGCGCCAGTGGCCGGCCAATGTGGTGCAAGTGGCCCGCATTGTGGCGCCAGTGGCAGGCCACCACTGGGCTGTGTCGTGCCAGCAGCGCCCCAAATGGGGCCAAAGAACATAGAAAATGTGATATCTTTTTTTCTACTCGTGCAAAACTCAAAATACTTTCCATCATACAATCCTTATAACATGTAGGATTTTTAAGAGTCGAGTTTGTAATTTTTAAACCAAAATTAAATTTGTTATGATTTTTCTAACGTTTTTCGTTAAATAAATATATATAAAATACTTATGGTTTGAATTTTTAGTTCAAACTTTGTGAACACTTGTTTTTATCCATTGTTAACATAACTGCAAAGTTTCATAATCAAATTCCTTCGGATTCCCCACTTTTGAAGGTAGGGTGATGGTTCAAACATAAAAGCACTACCTAGTGTTTTAGCTAAAACAGCCTATTAAGCTACTTAGGGGGGGTGAGCCAACTGGTGAAAGTTGGAGTTGCCCCAAAGGTGCTTGTTTTAGCCGGCAAGCACCGAATGTCGCACATACTAGTGCGGCATTGGTAGCCTTTGTAGCCTTTTAAGCACAAATTGTCCGAGGTGGGAAGTAAAAGACCAAAATACCCCTCTTACGGCTAAAGGACAATTTGTGCTTAACGAGTGAGGAAGCGGGCGGATTCCTCCCGATGCGAAGGTGGGGATTAGTAGGAACTCGTTTTTGTGGTGGATGTATTCCGGTTTTGACCTTCCATAGGAAAAGACCAAAATACCCCTACGACAAAAAGTAAGAGGTAGTCTACGGTTTTGTGTTGCTGCATTCCACAGACCCTCTTATGATTCCTAGTAGTCCAATTTGGCCCTACTTTTCACCGAAGAGGGTAGGGCAGTCGGTCACACAGAGGGGTTGGAGCTACTGGTTATTACAATTCCAAAGCAATTGAATCAGCAGCAATGGTAGGATTTGCCTCTAGACGATGGTTGTTTGTGGGCGTTGGAAGGGGTATGTAGCATAAATTTTTGGGACGGATCGGAGATGCTGTTGCTATAAGTCTTTAAACATCGAATGACGGGACGCGGAGACGTGATTCTGGAGGTGTTTAGAGCCGGTCCTTCGGAGATCCACGGCATGATTTTTGCTACTGCCAACTGATATTCCCACAAACATACTTGATAACAGGTGTATCCTACTGTTGTGAAAGATTCGTGATGCGGGATTGTGAAGTACGCCATAGTTACGCCTCGTATGGATGATCGGCTTCTATTCGGTAG
>JAUPFV010000138.1:130000-132500 GCA_036936605.1 Limnanthes douglasii subsp. nivea
TTAAAAAAGTGCGAAATTTTACCATCACGTAGATATTGAAAAATAATGCGTTGTGAAAAAAAGATCGGACAATTCCGACATCCGAAGCAAAAGTTACGGACTTGCAAAGGTGATGGTAAAAAAATCGTAAGCTATAACCCACCGGTTTAGCTAAAAAAGTCCTCTTTTTCCACATTGGGTAAAAAAATACCGAAACTTTACCATCGCATGGATATCGGAAAATATTGTGGAATAAAAAAAAATCACATGATTCGGACATCCGAAGCCAAAGGTATGGACTTGCAAAGGTTTGGAGCTACGGTTTTAAGAAAAACCGAAATACAAGTTGCCCGGATTTATAGGAACGAACAAACCAAAGAGTAAAAAATTACCGAAACTTCACCATCGCTTAGATACCAAAAAATAATGCGGAATTAAAAAATAATTCGGAAAATTCCGACATCCTAAGCCAAAGTTACGGACTTGCAAGTGTGATGGTAAAAAAATCGTGAGTTATAAAATAAAGTCATATTTTTCGGCGTTGATAAAAAATACCGAAACTTTACCATAGCGTTGTTTCTACCACGCGGTAAACTCTACGAAGCACCACGAATTTACTCCGAAAGGAGGGACAAAAAATAATTAAAGAAAAAAAAGCGACCAGCGAGGTTCGAACCCACGCCGTTGGGATATAAAAAGTCACTACTTCACTAACCGCTACACCAAACCTACTTTGACGATATAGCTCGTATCCACTAGTATACAAACATACGGTAAGACTTCCATAAATTGGGGCTTTCCGAAATTGATTCGATATTCGGATAGTGTCGGCCATAAAATATGAAGCTATGCGGTGAAATCGGAATTCAAATCGAAAAATCGAGCCAATATTAGGGTTTCTATTTCCTAAAATCCCTAAATGATTCTAAAAATCTAAAATTAACATGCAAAACGGCGTTTTTTTGGGTCCACACTTCGGTTAATCACCGTAGGTAATTAACCAGCGCGTAGATCTCGAAAAACTGCATGGAATCCATATATAGAAATCCGCATTCGGACAACCGAGATATGGGAACCGAGCCATTGTTGGCCGGTTTTTTGCTGTCCAGCAATGTGGCGCCACTGGCCGGCCAATGTGGCACCAGTGGCCGGCCAGTGTGGCACCACTGTGGCCAGCAATGTGGCGCCAGTGGCCGGCCATTGTGGCCAGCATTTGAGGCGCCAGTGGCCAGTGCTGTGGCACCAGTGGCCGGCCAATGTGGTACCAGTGGCCAGCAATGTGGCGCCAGTGGCCAGCATTGTGGCGCCAGAGCCAGCATTTGAGGCGCCAGTGGCCAGTGCTGTGGCACCAGTGGCCGGCCATTGTGGTACCAGTGGCCAGCAATGTGGCGCCAGTGGCCAGCATTGTGGCGCCAGAGCCAGCATTTGAGGCGCCAGTGGCCGGCCAATGTGGTGCAAGTGGCCCGCATTGTGGCGCCAGTGGCAGGCCACCACTGGGCTGTGTCGTGCCAGCAGCGCCCCAAATGGGGCCAAAGAACATAGAAAATGTGATATCTTTTTTTCTACTCGTGCAAAACTCAAAATACTTTCCATCATACAATCCTTATAACATGTAGGATTTTTAAGAGTCGAGTTTGTAATTTTTAAACCAAAATTAAATTTGTTATGATTTTTCTAACGTTTTTCGTTAAATAAATATATATAAAATACTTATGGTTTGAATTTTTAGTTCAAACTTTGTGAACACTTGTTTTTATCCATTGTTAACATAACTGCAAAGTTTCATAATCAAATTCCTTCGGATTCCCCACTTTTGAAGGTAGGGTGATGGTTCAAACATAAAAGCACTACCTAGTGTTTTAGCTAAAACAGCCTATTAAGCTACTTAGGGGGGGTGAGCCAACTGGTGAAAGTTGGAGTTGCCCCAAAGGTGCTTGTTTTAGCCGGCAAGCACCGAATGTCGCACATACTAGTGCGGCATTGGTAGCCTTTGTAGCCTTTTAAGCACAAATTGTCCGAGGTGGGAAGTAAAAGACCAAAATACCCCTCTTACGGCTAAAGGACAATTTGTGCTTAACGAGTGAGGAAGCGGGCGGATTCCTCCCGATGCGAAGGTGGGGATTAGTAGGAACTCGTTTTTGTGGTGGATGTATTCCGGTTTTGACCTTCCATAGGAAAAGACCAAAATACCCCTACGACAAAAAGTAAGAGGTAGTCTACGGTTTTGTGTTGCTGCATTCCACAGACCCTCTTATGATTCCTAGTAGTCCAATTTGGCCCTACTTTTCACCGAAGAGGGTAGGGCAGTCGGTCACACAGAGGGGTTGGAGCTACTGGTTATTACAATTCCAAAGCAATTGAATCAGCAGCAATGGTAGGATTTGCCTCTAGACGATGGTTGTTTGTGGGCGTTGGAAGGGGTATGTAGCATAAATTTTTGGGACGGATCGGAGATGCTGTTGCTATAAGTCTTTAAACATCGAATGACGGGACGCGGAGACGTGATTCTGGAGGTGTTTAG
>JAUPFV010000139.1:27500-30000 GCA_036936605.1 Limnanthes douglasii subsp. nivea
AGGTGATGGTAAAAAAATCGTAAGCTATAACCCACCGGTTTAGCTAAAAAATTCCTATTTTTCCACATTGGGTAAAAAATACCGAAACTTTACCATCTCACGGATATCGGAAAATATTGTGGAATAAAAAAAATCACATGATTCGGACATCCGAAGCCAAAGGTACGGACTTGCAAAGGTTTGGAGCTACGGTTTTAAAAAAAACCGAAATAACCCGGATTTATAGGAACAAACCAAAAGGTAATAATTTACCGAAACTTCACCATCGCTTAGATACCGAAAAATAATGCGGAATGAAAAAATAATTCGGAAAATTCCGACATCCTAACCCAAAGTTACGGACTTGCAGGTGTGATGGCAAAAAAATCATGAGTTATAAAATAAAGTCCTATTTTTCGGCGTTGGTTAAAAAATACCGAAACTTTACCATATCGTTGTTTCTACCACGCGGTAAACTCTACCAAGCTCCACGAATTTACTTCGAAAGGAGGGACAAAAAATAATTAAAGAAAAAAAAGCGACCAGCGAGGTTCGAACCCACACCGTTGGGATATAAAAATGCACTACGTCACTAACCGCTACACCAAACCTACATTGACGATAAAGCTCGTATCCACTAGTATACAAACATACGGTAAGACTTCCTTAAATTGGGGCTTTCCGAAATTGATTCGATATTCGGATAGTGTCGGCCATAAAATATGAAGCTATGCGGTGAAATCGGAATTCAAATCGAAAAATCGAGCCAATATTAGGGTTTCTATTTCCTAAAATCCCTAAATAATTCTAAAAATCTAAAATTAACATGCAAAACGGCGTTTTTTTGGGTCCACACTTCGGTTAATCACCGTAGGTAATTAACCAGCGCGTAGATCTCGAAAAACTGCATGGAATCCATATATAGAAATCCGCATTCGGACAACCGATAAATCCATACAAGATATTGGAACCGAGCCATTGTTGGCCGGTTTTTTGCTGGCCAGCAATGTGGCGCAAGTGGCCGGCCAATGTGGCGCCATTGGCCAGCATTGTGGCGCCATTGGCCGGTATTGTTGCACCAGTGACCGGCCAATGTGGCACCAGTGGCCGGCCAGTGTGGCACCACTGTGGCCAGCAATGTGGCGCCAGTGGCCGGCCACTTCGGCCAGCAATGTGGCGCCAGTGGCCAGCAATGTGGCGCCAGTGGCCAGCATTGTGGCGCCAGAGCCAGCATTTGAGGCGCCAGTGGCCAGTGCTGTGGCACCAGTGGCCAGCAATGTGGCGCCAGTGGCCAGCATTGCGGCGCCAGAGCCAGCATTTGAGGCGCCAGTGGCCGGCCAATGTGGTGCAAGTGGCCCGCATTGTGGCGCCAGTGGCAGGCCACACTGGGCTGTGTGGTGCCAGCAGCGCCCCAAATTGGGCCAAAGCATATAAAAAATGTGATATCTTTTTTTCTACTCGTGCAAAACTCAAAATACTTTCCATCATACAATCCTTATAACATGTAGGATTTTTAAGAGTCGAGTTTGTAATTTTTAAACCAAAAGTAAATTTGTTATGATTTTTCTAACGTTTTTCGTTAAAAAAATATATATAAAATACTTATGGTTTGAATTTTTAGTTCAAACTTTGTGAACACTTGTTTTTATCCATTGTTAACATAACTGCAAAGTTTCATAACCAAATTCCTTCGGATTCCCCACTTTTGAAGGTAGGGTGATGGTTCAAACATAAAAGCACTACCTAGTGTTTTAGCTAAAACAGCCTATTAAGCTACTTAGGGGGGGTGAGCCAACTGGTGAAAGTTGGAGTTGCCCCAAAGGTGCTTGTTTTAGCCGGCAAGCACCGAATGTCGCACATACTAGTGCGGCATTGGTAGCCTTTGTAGCCTTTTAAGCACAAATTGTCCGAGGTGGGAAGTAAAAGACCAAAATACCCCTCTTACGGCTAAAGGACAATTTGTGCTTAACGAGTGAGGAAGCGGGCGGATTCCTCCCGATGCGAAGGTGGGGATTAGTAGGAACTCGTTTTTGTGGTGGATGTGTTGCGGTTTTGGCCTTCCATAGGAAAAGACCAAAATACCCCTACGACAAAAAGTAAGAGGTAGTCTATGGTTTTGCGTTGTTGCATTCCACAGACCCTCTTATGATTCCTAGTAGTCCTAGTTGGCCCTACTTTTCACCGAAGAGGGTAGGGCAGTCGGTCATAGAGAGGGGTTGGAGCTATTGGTTATTACGATTCCAAATCATTTTAATCAGCAGCAATGGTGGGATTTGCCTTTAGACGATGGTTGTTTGCGGGCGTTGGAAGGGGTACGTAGCATAAATTTTTGGGACGGATCGGAGATGCTGTCGCTATAAGTCTCTAAACATCGAATGACGGGACGCGGAGACGTGATTCTGGAGGTGTTTAGAGCCGGTCCTTCGGAGATCTACGGCATGATTTTTGCTACTGCCAACTGAAATTCCCACAAACATACTTGATAACAGGTGTATCCTATTGTTGTGAATGATTCGTGATG
>JAUPFV010000139.1:80000-82500 GCA_036936605.1 Limnanthes douglasii subsp. nivea
TGCGTTGTGAAAAAAAGATCGGACAATTCCGACATCCGAAGCCAAAGTTACGGACTTGCAAAGGTGATGGTAAAAAAACCCTTAGCTATAACCCACCGGTTTAGCTAAAACAATCCTATTTTTCCACGTTGGGTAAAATTTACCAAAACTTACCATCGCATAGATATCGGAAAATATTGTGGAATGAAAAAGAAATCACATGATTCGGACATCATAAGCTAAAGTTACGGACTTGCAAAGGTTTGGAGCTACGGTTATAAGAACAACCGAAATAACCCGGATTTATAGGAACAAACCAAAAGGTAAAAAATTACCGAAACTTCACCATCGCTTAGATACCGAAAAATAATGCGGAATGAAAAAATAATTCGCACAATTCCGACATCCTAAGCCAAAGTTACGGACTTGCAAGTGTGATGGTAAAAAATTTGTGAGTTATAAAATAAAGGCCTATTTTTCGGCGTTGGTAAAAAAATACCGAAACTTTACCATAGCGTTGTTTCTACCACGCGGTAAACTCTACCAAGCACCACGAATTTACTTCGAAAGGAGGGACAAAAAATAATTAAAGAAAAAAAAACGTCCAGCGAGGTTCGAACCCACTCCATTGGGATATAAAAAGTCACTACTTCACTAACCGCTACACCAAACCTACATTAACGATATAGCTCGTATCCACTAATATACAAACATACGGTAAGACTTCCATAAATTGGGGCTTTCCGAAATTGATTCGATATCCGGATAGTGTCGGCCATAAAATATAAAGCTATGCGGTGAAATCGGAATTCAAATCGAAAAATCGAGCCAATATTAGGGTTTCTATTTCCTAAAATCCCTAAATAATTCTAAAAATCTAAAATTAACATGCAAAACGGCGTTTTTTTGGCTCCACACTTCGGTTAATCACCGTAGGTAATTAACCAGCGCGTAGATCTCGAAAAACTGCATGGAATCCATATATAGAAATCCGCATTCGGACAACCGATAAATCCATACAAGATATTGGAACCGAGCCATTGTTGGCCGGTTTTTTGCTGGCCAGCAATGTGGCGCAAGTGGCCGGCCAATGTGGCGCCATTGGCCAGCATTGTGGCGCCATTGGCCGGTATTGTTGCACCAGTGACCGGCCAATGTGGCACCAGTGGCCGGCCAGTGTGGCACCACTGTGGCCAGCAATGTGGCGCCAGTGGCCGGCCACTTCGGCCAGCAATGTGGCGCCAGTGGCCAGCAATGTGGCGCCAGTGGCCAGCATTGTGGCGCCAGAGCCAGCATTTGAGGCGCCAGTGGCCAGTGCTGTGGCACCAGTGGCCAGCAATGTGGCGCCAGTGGCCAGCATTGTGGCGCCAGAGCCAGCATTTGAGGCGCCAGTGGCCGGCCAATGTGGTGCAAGTGGCCCGCATTGTGGCGCCAGTGGCAGGCCACACTGGGCTGTGTGGTGCCAGCAGCGCCCCAAATTGGGCCAAAGCACATAAAAAATGTGATATCTTTTTTTCTACTCGTGCAAAACTCAAAATACTTTCCATCATACAATCCTTATAACATGTAGGATTTTTAAGAGTCGAGTTTGTAATTTCTAAACCAAAAGTAAATTTGTTATGATTTTTCTAACGTTTTTCGTTAAAAAAATATATATAAAATACTTATGGTATGAATTTTTAGTTCAAACTTTGTGAACACTTGTTTTTATCCATTGTTAACATAACTGCAAAGTTTCATAACCAAATTCCTTCGGATTCCCCACTTTTGAAGGTAGGGTGATGGTTCAAACATAAAAGCACTACCTAGTGTTTTAGCTAAAACAGCCTATTAAGCTACTTAGGGGGGGTGAGCCAACTGGTGAAAGTTGGAGTTGCCCCAAAGGTGCTTGTTTTAGCCGGCAAGCACCGAATGTCGCACATACTAGTGCGGCATTGGTAGCCTTTGTAGCCTTTTAAGCACAAATTGTCCGAGGTGGGAAGTAAAAGACCAAAATACCCCTCTTACGGCTAAAGGACAATTTGTGCTTAACGAGTGAGGAAGCGGGCGGATTCCTCCCGATGCGAAGGTGGGGATTAGTAGGAACTCGTTTTTGTGGTGGATGTGTTGCGGTTTTGGCCTTCCATAGGAAAAGACCAAAATACCCCTACGACAAAAAGTAAGAGGTAGTCTATGGTTTTGCGTTGCTGCATTCCACAGACCCTCTTATGATTCCTAGTAGTCCTAGTTGGCCCTACTTTTCACCGAAGAGGGTAGGGCAGTCGGTCATACAGAGGGGTTGGAGCTATTGGTTATTACGATTCCAAATCATTTTAATCAGCAGCAATGGTGGGATTTGCCTTTAGACGATGGTTGTTTGCGGGCGTTGGAAGGGGTACGTAGCATAAATTTTTGGGACGGATCGGAGATGCTGTCGCTATAAGTCTCTAAACATCGAATGACGGGACGCGGAGACGTGATTCTGGAGGTGTTTAGAGCCGGTCCTTCGGAGATCTACGGCATGATTTTTGCTACTGCCAAC
>JAUPFV010000140.1:50000-52500 GCA_036936605.1 Limnanthes douglasii subsp. nivea
GGAATGACAAGATGATGACTTTCATCAGCTCCGAATCCAAAAGATTTGCAGATAGTTTGCAAATCAACAACAGGATTCATAGCGTGCTAGTCTACACTTGCCTTTCCCTACCGAATAGAAGCCGATCATCCATACGAGGCGTAACTATGGCGTACTTCACAATCCCGCATCACGAATCTTTCACAACAGTAGGATACACCTGTTATCAAGTATGTTTGTGGGAATATCAGTTGGCAGTAGCAAAAATCATGCCGTGGATCTCCGAAGGACCGGCTCTAAACACCTCCAGAATCACGTCTCCGCGTCCCGTCATTCGATGTTTAAAGACTTATAGCAACAGCATCTCCGATCCGTCCCAAAAATTTATGCTACATACCCCTTCCAACGCCCACAAACAACCATCGTCTAGAGGCAAATCCTACCATTGCTGCTGATTCAATTGCTTTGGAATTGTAATAACTAGTAGCTCCAACCCCTCTGTGTGACCGACTGCCCTACCCTCTTCGGTGAAAAGTAGGGCCAAATTGGACTACTAGGAATCATAAGAGGGTCTGTGGAATGCAGCAACACAAAACCGTAGACTACCTCTTACTTTTTGTCGTAGGGGTATTTTGGTCTTTTCCTATGGAAGGTCAAAACCGGAATACATCCACCACAAAAACGAGTTCCTACTAATCCCCACCTTCGCATCGGGAGGAATCCGCCCGCTTCCTCACTCGTTAAGCACAAATTGTCCTTTAGCCGTAAGAGGGGTATTTTGGTCTTTTACTTCCCACCTCGGACAATTTGTGCTTAAAAGGCTACAAAGGCTACCAATGCCGCACTAGTATGTGCGACATTCGGTGCTTGCCGGCTAAAACAAGCACCTTTGGGGCAACTCCAACTTTCACCAGTTGGCTCACCCCCCCTAAGTAGCTTAATAGGCTGTTTTAGCTAAAACACTAGGTAGTGCTTTTATGTTTGAACCATCACCCTACCTTCAAAAGTGGGGAATCCGAAGGAATTTGATTATGAAACTTTGCAGTTATGTTAACAATGGATAAAAACAAGTGTTCACAAAGTTTGAACTAAAAATTCAAACCATAAGTATTTTATATATATTTATTTAACGAAAAACGTTAGAAAAATCATAACAAATTTAATTTTGGTTTAAAAATTACAAACTCGACTCTTAAAAATCCTACATGTTATAAGGATTGTATGATGGAAAGTATTTTGAGTTTTGCACGAGTAGAAAAAAAGATATCACATTTTCTATGTTCTTTGGCCCCATTTGGGGCGCTGCTGGCACGACACAGCCCAGTGGTGGCCTGCCACTGGCGCCACAATGCGGGCCACTTGCACCACATTGGCCGGCCACTGGCGCCTCAAATGCTGGCTCTGGCGCCACAATGCTGGCCACTGGCGCCACATTGCTGGCCACTGGTACCACAATGGCCGGCCACTGGTGCCACAGCACTGGCCACTGGCGCCTCAAATGCTGGCTCTGGCGCCACAATGCTGGCCACTGGCGCCACATTGCTGGCCACTGGTACCACATTGGCCGGCCACTGGTGCCACAGCACTGGCCACTGGCGCCTCAAATGCTGGCCACAATGGCCGGCCACTGGCGCCACATTGCTGGCCACAGTGGTGCCACACTGGCCGGCCACTGGTGCCACATTGGCCGGCCAGTGGCGCCACATTGCTGGACAGCAAAAAACCGGCCAACAATGGCTCGGTTCCCATATCTCGGTTGTCCGAATGCGGATTTCTATATATGGATTCCATGCAGTTTTTCGAGATCTACGCGCTGGTTAATTACCTACGGTGATTAACCGAAGTGTGGACCCAAAAAAACGCCGTTTTGCATGTTAATTTTAGATTTTTAGAATCATTTAGGGATTTTAGGAAATAGAAACCCTAATATTGGCTCGATTTTTCGATTTGAATTCCGATTTCACCGCATAGCTTCATATTTTATGGCCGACACTATCCGAATATCGAATCAATTTCGGAAAGCCCCAATTTATGGAAGTCTTACCGTATGTTTGTATACTAGTGGATACGAGCTATATCGTCAAAGTAGGTTTGGTGTAGCGGTTAGTGAAGTAGTGACTTTTTATATCCCAACGGCGTGGGTTCGAACCTCGCTGGTCGCTTTTTTTTCTTTAATTATTTTTTGTCCCTCCTTTCGGAGTAAATTCGTGGTGCTTCGTAGAGTTTACCGCGTGGTAGAAACAACGCTATGGTAAAGTTTCGGTATTTTTTATCAACGCCGAAAAATATGACTTTATTTTATAACTCACGATTTTTTTACCATCACACTTGCAAGTCCGTAACTTTGGCTTAGGATGTCGGAATTTTCCGAATTATTTTTTAATTCCGCATTATTTTTTGGTATCTAAGCGATGGTGAAGTTTCGGTAATTTTTTACTCTTTGGTTTGTTCGTTCCTATAAATCCGGGCAACTTGTATTTCGGTTTTTCTTAAAACCGTAGCTCCAAACCTTTGCAAGTCC
>JAUPFV010000140.1:102500-105000 GCA_036936605.1 Limnanthes douglasii subsp. nivea
TGCAGATAGTTTGCAAATCAACAACAGGATTCATAGCGTGCTAGTCTACACTTGCCTTTCCCTACCGAATAGAAGCCGATCATCCATACGAGGCGTAACTATGGCGTACTTCACAATCCCGCATCACGAATCTTTCACAACAGTAGGATACACCTGTTATCAAGTATGTTTGTGGGAATATCAGTTGGCAGTAGCAAAAATCATGCCGTGGATCTCCGAAGGACCGGCTCTAAACACCTCCAGAATCACGTCTCCGCGTCCCGTCATTCGATGTTTAAAGACTTATAGCAACAGCATCTCCGATCCGTCCCAAAAATTTATGCTACATACCCCTTCCAACGCCCACAAACAACCATCGTCTAGAGGCAAATCCTACCATTGCTGCTGATTCAATTGCTTTGGAATTGTAATAACCAGTAGCTCCAACCCCTCTGTGTGACCGACTGCCCTACCCTCTTCGGTGAAAAGTAGGGCCAAATTGGACTACTAGGAATCATAAGAGGGTCTGTGGAATGCAGCAACACAAAACCGTAGACTACCTCTTACTTTTTGTCGTAGGGGTATTTTGGTCTTTTCCTATGGAAGGTCAAAACCGGAATACATCCACCACAAAAACGAGTTCCTACTAATCCCCACCTTCGCATCGGGAGGAATCCGCCCGCTTCCTCACTCGTTAAGCACAAATTGTCCTTTAGCCGTAAGAGGGGTATTTTGGTCTTTTACTTCCCACCTCGGACAATTTGTGCTTAAAAGGCTACAAAGGCTACCAATGCCGCACTAGTATGTGCGACATTCGGTGCTTGCCGGCTAAAACAAGCACCTTTGGGGCAACTCCAACTTTCACCAGTTGGCTCACCCCCCCTAAGTAGCTTAATAGGCTGTTTTAGCTAAAACACTAGGTAGTGCTTTTATGTTTGAACCATCACCCTACCTTCAAAAGTGGGGAATCCGAAGGAATTTGATTATGAAACTTTGCAGTTATGTTAACAATGGATAAAAACAAGTGTTCACAAAGTTTGAACTAAAAATTCAAACCATAAGTATTTTATATATATTTATTTAACGAAAAACGTTAGAAAAATCATAACAAATTTAATTTTGGTTTAAAAATTACAAACTCGACTCTTAAAAATCCTACATGTTATAAGGATTGTATGATGGAAAGTATTTTGAGTTTTGCACGAGTAGAAAAAAAGATATCACATTTTCTATGTTCTTTGGCCCCATTTGGGGCGCTGCTGGCACGACACAGCCCAGTGGTGGCCTGCCACTGGCGCCACAATGCGGACCACTTGCACCACATTGGCCGGCCACTGGCGCCTCAAATGCTGGCTCTGGCGCCACAATGCTGGCCACTGGCGCCACATTGCTGGCCACTGGTACCACAATGGCCGGCCACTGGTGCCACAGCACTGGCCACTGGCGCCTCAAATGCTGGCTCTGGCGCCACAATGCTGGCCACTGGCGCCACATTGCTGGCCACTGGTACCACATTGGCCGGCCACTGGTGCCACAGCACTGGCCACTGGCGCCTCAAATGCTGGCCACAATGGCCGGCCACTGGCGCCACATTGCTGGCCACAGTGGTGCCACACTGGCCGGCCACTGGTGCCACATTGGCCGGCCAGTGGCGCCACATTGCTGGACAGCAAAAAACCGGCCAACAATGGCTCGGTTCCCATATCTCGGTTGTCCGAATGCGGATTTCTATATATGGATTCCATGCAGTTTTTCGAGATCTACGCGCTGGTTAATTACCTACGGTGATTAACCGAAGTGTGGACCCAAAAAAACGCCGTTTTGCATGTTAATTTTAGATTTTTAGAATCATTTAGGGATTTTAGGAAATAGAAACCCTAATATTGGCTCGATTTTTCGATTTGAATTCCGATTTCACCGCATAGCTTCATATTTTATGGCCGACACTATCCGAATATCGAATCAATTTCGGAAAGCCCCAATTTATGGAAGTCTTACCGTATGTTTGTATACTAGTGGATACGAGCTATATCGTCAAAGTAGGTTTGGTGTAGCGGTTAGTGAAGTAGTGACTTTTTATATCCCAACGGCGTGGGTTCGAACCTCGCTGGTCGCTTTTTTTTCTTTAATTATTTTTTGTCCCTCCTTTCGGAGTAAATTCGTGGTGCTTCGTAGAGTTTACCGCGTGGTAGAAACAACGCTATGGTAAAGTTTCGGTATTTTTTATCAACGCCGAAAAATATGACTTTATTTTATAACTCACGATTTTTTTACCATCACACTTGCAAGTCCGTAACTTTGGCTTAGGATGTCGGAATTTTCCGAATTATTTTTTAATTCCGCATTATTTTTTGGTATCTAAGCGATGGTGAAGTTTCGGTAATTTTTTACTCTTTGGTTTGTTCGTTCCTATAAATCCGGGCAACTTGTATTTCGGTTTTTCTTAAAACCGTAGCTCCAAACCTTTGCAAGTCCATACCTTTGGCTTCGGATGTCCGAATCATGTGATTTTTTTTTATTC
>JAUPFV010000140.1:145000-147958 GCA_036936605.1 Limnanthes douglasii subsp. nivea
TGTGGAATGCAGCAAAAACAAAACCGTAGACTACCTCTTACTTTTTGTCGTAGGGGTATTTTGGTCTTTCCTATGGAAGGTCAAAACCGGAATACATCCACCACAAAAACGAGTTCCTACTAATCCCCACCTTCGCATCGGGAGGAATCCGCCCCTCTTCCTCACTCGTTACGCACAAATTGTCCTTAGCCGTAAGAGGGGTATTTTTGGTCTTTTACTTCCCACCTCGGACAATTTGTGCTTAAAAGGCTACAAAGGCTACCAATGCCGCACTAGTATGTGCGACATTCGGTGCTTGCCGGCTAAAACAAGCACCTTTGGGGCAACTCCAACTTTCACCAGTTGGCTCACCCCCCCTAAGTAGCTTAATAGGCCTTGTTTTAGCTAAAACACTAGGTAGTGCTTTTATGTTTGAACCATCACCCTACCTTCAAAAGTGGGGAATCCGAAGGAATTTGATTATGAAACTTTGCAGTTATGTTAACAATTGGATAAAAACAAGTGTTCACAAAGTTTGAACTAAAAATTCAAACCATAAGTATTTTATATATATTTATTTAACGAAAAACGTTAGAAAAATCATAACAAATTTAATTTTGGTTTAAAAATTACAAACTCGACTCTTAAAAATCCTACATGTTATAAGGATTGTATGATGGAAAGATTTTGAGTTTTGCACGAGTAGAAAAAAAGATATCACATTTTCTATGTTCTTTGGCCCCATTTGGGGCGCTGCTGGCACGACACAGCCCAGTGGTGGCCTGCCACTAGGCGCCACAATGCGGGCCACTTGCACCACATTGGCCGGCCACTGGCGCCTCAAATGCTGGCTCTGGCGCCACAATGCTGGCCAACTGGCGCCACATTGCTGGCCACTGGTACCACAATGGCCGGCCACTGGTGCCACAGCATGGCCACTGGCGCCTCAAATGCTGGCTCTGGCGCCACAATGCTGGCCACTGGCGCCACATTGCTGGCCACTGGTACCACATTGGCCGGCCACTGGTGCCACAGCACTGGCCAATGGCGCCTCAAATGCTGGCCACAATGGCCGGCCACTGGCGCCACATTGCTGGCCACAGTGGTGCCACACTGGCCGGCCACTGGTGCCACATTGGCCGGCCAGTGGCGCCACATTGCTGGACAGCAAAAAACCGGCCAACAATGGCTCGGTTCCCATATCTCGGTTGTCGAATGCGGATTTCTATATATGGATTCCATGCAGTTTTTCGAGATCTACGCGCTGGTTAATTACCTACGGTGATTAACCGAAGTGTGGACCCAAAAAACGCCGTTTTGCATGTTAATTTTAGATTTTTAGAATCATTTAGGGATTTTAGGAAATAGAAACCCTAATATTGGCTCGATTTTTCGATTTGAATTCCGATTTCACCGCATAGCTTCATATTTTATGGCCGACACTATCCGAATATCGAATCAATTTCGGAAAGCCCCAATTTATGGAAGTCTTACCGTATGTTTGTATACTAGTGGATACGAGCTATATCGTCAAAGTAGGTTTGGTGTAGCGGTTAGTGAAGTAGTGACTTTTTATATCCCAACGGCGTGGGTTCGAACCTCGCTGGTCGCTTTTTTTTCTTTAATTATTTTTTTGTCCCTCCTTCGGAGTAAATTCGTGGTGCTTCGTAGAGTTTACCGCGTGGTAGAAACAACGCTATGGTAAAGTTTCGGTATTTTTTATCAACGCCGAAAAATATGACTTTATTTTATAACTCACGATTTTTTTACCATCACACTTGCAAGTCCGTAACTTTGGCTTAGGATGTCGGAATTTTCCCGAATTATTTTTTAATTCCGCATTATTTTTTGGTATCTAAGCGATGGTGAAGTTTCGGTAATTTTTTACTCTTTGGTTTGTTCGTTCCTATAAATCCGGGCAACTAGTATTTCGGTTTTTCTTAAAACCGTAGCTCCAAACCTTTGCAAGTCCATACCTTTGGCTTCGGATGTCCGAATCAATGTGATTTTTTTTTTATTCCACAATATTTTCCGATATCATGCGATGGTAAAGTTTCGGTATTTTTTTACCCAATGTGGAAAAAGAGGACTTTTTTAGCTAAACCGGTGGGTTATAGCTTACGATTTTTTTACCATCACCTTTGCAAGTCCGTAACTTTTGCTTCGGATGTCGGAATTGTCCGATCTTTTTTTCACAACGCATTATTTTTCAATATCTACGTGATGGTAAAATTTCGCACTTTTTTAAAACGTCAAAAAATAGGACTTTTGGAGACCAACCGGTGGGTTATATAGCTCACAATTTTTTTTACCATAACACATGATCTCTCTAGTTCCGCATGATTTTTGGTACACTTATGTGTCCTTCCACCCTCGAACGTTTTCCAACCCTTTTGTTCGTCTCCAGAGAATCCGGATTACTAGTTTTGAGCTTTTTCTATATTGGAGCTTCAAAACTTGCAAGTCTGTAGCTTTGGGTTTGGATATCTGAATAACTTGATTTTTTTTACATCTATCTACATAGTATGTTGTCCCGTGTTTTTTAAACCTTCGCTTCGGTTCGTTCTTATAAAATATCCGGACACCGTGGTTTTGCCGCTTATTACGGACCTCGCTATGGTTGTATAACATAATATACATGTTTTATTATAAAATTATACCTTAGCCTAGTGGTTGGACTTTCAACAAACTTCGTGGGCGGTATGGGTTCGAACCCCACCTAGCTACGAACACTTCAATATTATTTTTTGTTTCCAACGAACCCAAACGGTGTTAGTAGTATATATATATATACATATATATCCCACAAGTATTATTGAAGTTTTTTGTCTTGTTTATAATTTTGTTATCAACTACCTGAAGTCCGTAAATTTGACAAACAATCGATGTATATATATGTCGGAGTCTTTAACTTGATGTTGATTGTGCATAAGGCTTTCCACTACCCGCCGATGGTCCAACATTGCACCCACACTACGC
>JAUPFV010000141.1:70000-72500 GCA_036936605.1 Limnanthes douglasii subsp. nivea
ATGGTAAAAAAATCGTGAGTTATAAAATAAAGTCCTATTTTTCGGTGTTGGTTAAAAAATACCGAAACTTTACCATAGCGTTGTTTCTACCACGCGGTAAACTCTACAAAGCACTACGAATTTACTTCGAAAAGAGGGACAAAAAATAATTAAAGAAAAAAAAGCGCCCAGCAAGGTTCGAACCCACTCCGTTGGGATATAAAAAGTCACTACTTCACTAACCGCTACACCAAACCTACATTGACGATATAGCTCGTATCCACTAGTATACAAACATACGGTAAGACTTCCATAAATTGGGGCTTTCCGAAATTGATTCGATATTCGGATAGTGTCGGCCATAAAATATGAAGCTATGCGGTGAAATCGGAATTCAAATCGAAAAATCGAGCCAATATTAGGGTTTCTATTTCCTAAAATCCCTAAATAATTCTAAAAATCTAAAATTAAAATGCAAAACGGCGTTTTTTTGGGTCCACACTTCGGTTAATCACCGTAGGTAATTAACCAGCGCGTAGATCTCGAAAAACTGCATGGAATCCATATATAGAAATCCGCATTCGGACAACCGATAAATCCATACAAGATATTGGAACCGAGCCATTGTTGGCCGGTTTTTTGCTGGCCAGCAATGTGGCGCAAGTGGCCGGCCAATGTGGCGCCATTGGCCAGCATTGTGGCGCCGTTGGCCGGTATTGTTGCACCAGTGACCGGCCAATGTGGCACCAGTGGCCGGCCAGTGTGGCACCACTGTGGCCAGCAATGTGGCGCCAGTGGCCGGCCACTTCGGCCAGCAATGTGGCGCCAGTGGCCAGCAATGTGGCGCCAGTGGCCAGCATTGTGGCGCCAGAGCCAGCATTTGAGGCGCCAGTGGCCAGTGCTGTGGCACCAGTGGCCAGCAATGTGGCGCCAGTGGCCAGCATTGTGGCGCCAGAGCCAGCATTTGAGGCGCCAGTGGCCGGCCAATGTGGTGCAAGTGGCCCGCATTGTGGCGCCAGTGGCAGGCCACACTGGGCTGTGTGGTGCCAGCAGCGCCCCAAATTGGGCCAAAGCACATAAAAAATGTGATATCTTTTTTTCTACTCGTGCAAAACTCAAAATACTTTCCATCATACAATCCTTATAACATGTAGGATTTTTAAGAGTCGAGTTTGTAATTTTTAAACCAAAAGTAAATTTGTTATGATTTTTCTAACGTTTTTCGTTAAAAAAATATATATAAAATACTTATGGTTTGAATTTTTAGTTCAAACTTTGTGAACACTTGTTTTTATCCATTGTTAACATAACTGCAAAGTTTCATAACCAAATTCCTTCGGATTCCCCACTTTTGAAGGTAGGGTGATGGTTCAAACATAAAAGCACTACCTAGTGTTTTAGCTAGAACAGCCTATTAAGCTACTTAGGGGGGGGTGAGCCAACTGGTGAAAGTTGGAGTTGCCCCAAAGGTGCTTGTTTTAGCCGGCAAGCACCGAATGTCGCACATACTAGTGCGGCATTGGTAGCCTTTGTAGCCTTTTAAGCACAAATTGTCCGACGTGGGAAGTAAAAGACCAAAATACCCCTCTTACGGCTAAAGGACAATTTGTGCTTAACGAGTGAGGAAGCGGGCGGATTCCTCCCGATGCGAAGGTGGGGATTAGTAGGAACTCGTTTTTGTGGTGGATGTGTTGCGGTTTTGGCCTTCCATAGGAAAAGACCAAAATACCCCTACGACAAAAAGTAAGAGGTAGTCTATGGTTTTGCGTTGCTGCATTCCACAGACCCTCTTATGATTCCTAGTAGTCCTAGTTGGCCCTACTTTTCACCGAAGAGGGTAGGGCAGTCGGTCATACAGAGGGGTTGGAGCTATTGGTTATTACGATTCCAAATCATTTTAATCAGCAGCAATGGTGGGATTTGCCTTTAGACGATGGTTGTTTGCGGGCGTTGGAAGGGGTACGTAGCATAAATTTTTGGGACGGATCGGAGATGCTGTCGCTATAAGTCTCTAAACATCGAATGACGGGACGCGGAGACGTGATTCTGGAGGTGTTTAGAGCCGGTCCTTCGGAGATCTACGGCATGATTTTTGCTACTGCCAACTGAAATTCCCACAAACATACTTGATAACAGGTGTATCCTACTGTTGTGAATTATTCGTGATGCGGGATTGTGAAGTACGCCGTAGTTGCGCCTCGTATGGATGATCGGCTTCTATTCGGTAGGGAAAGGCAAGGGTAGATTATCACGCTACGAATCCTGTTGTTGATTTGCAAACTATCTGCAAATCTTTTGGATTAGAAGCTGAAAGTCATCATCTTGTCGTTCCTGCAAAACGGGGGAGGGGTCGGAAGAAAAAGTTGTGGCCATTGGTTTTCATGATTTGAAAGCGCATGAGTCTGCAGCAATGGTAGGATTTGCCTTTAGACGATGGTTGCTTGTGGGCGTTGGAAGGGGTATGTAGCATAAATTTTTGGGACGGATCGGAGATGCTGTCGCTATAAGTCTTTAAACATCG
>JAUPFV010000141.1:122500-125000 GCA_036936605.1 Limnanthes douglasii subsp. nivea
TGGTAAAAAAATCGTGAGTTATAAAATAAAGTCCTATTTTTCGGTGTTGGTTAAAAAATACCGAAACTTTACCATAGCGTTGTTTCTACCACGCGGTAAACTCTACAAAGCACTACGAATTTACTTCGAAAAGAGGGACAAAAAATAATTAAAGAAAAAAAAGCGCCCAGCAAGGTTCGAACCCACTCCGTTGGGATATAAAAAGTCACTACTTCACTAACCGCTACACCAAACCTACATTGACGATATAGCTCGTATCCACTAGTATACAAACATACGGTAAGACTTCCATAAATTGGGGCTTTCCGAAATTGATTCGATATTCGGATAGTGTCGGCCATAAAATATGAAGCTATGCGGTGAAATCGGAATTCAAATCGAAAAATCGAGCCAATATTAGGGTTTCTATTTCCTAAAATCCCTAAATAATTCTAAAAATCTAAAATTAAAATGCAAAACGGCGTTTTTTTGGGTCCACACTTCGGTTAATCACCGTAGGTAATTAACCAGCGCGTAGATCTCGAAAAACTGCATGGAATCCATATATAGAAATCCGCATTCGGACAACCGATAAATCCATACAAGATATTGGAACCGAGCCATTGTTGGCCGGTTTTTTGCTGGCCAGCAATGTGGCGCAAGTGGCCGGCCAATGTGGCGCCATTGGCCAGCATTGTGGCGCCGTTGGCCGGTATTGTTGCACCAGTGACCGGCCAATGTGGCACCAGTGGCCGGCCAGTGTGGCACCACTGTGGCCAGCAATGTGGCGCCAGTGGCCGGCCACTTCGGCCAGCAATGTGGCGCCAGTGGCCAGCAATGTGGCGCCAGTGGCCAGCATTGTGGCGCCAGAGCCAGCATTTGAGGCGCCAGTGGCCAGTGCTGTGGCACCAGTGGCCAGCAATGTGGCGCCAGTGGCCAGCATTGTGGCGCCAGAGCCAGCATTTGAGGCGCCAGTGGCCGGCCAATGTGGTGCAAGTGGCCCGCATTGTGGCGCCAGTGGCAGGCCACACTGGGCTGTGTGGTGCCAGCAGCGCCCCAAATTGGGCCAAAGCACATAAAAAATGTGATATCTTTTTTTCTACTCGTGCAAAACTCAAAATACTTTCCATCATACAATCCTTATAACATGTAGGATTTTTAAGAGTCGAGTTTGTAATTTTTAAACCAAAAGTAAATTTGTTATGATTTTTCTAACGTTTTTCGTTAAAAAAATATATATAAAATACTTATGGTTTGAATTTTTAGTTCAAACTTTGTGAACACTTGTTTTTATCCATTGTTAACATAACTGCAAAGTTTCATAACCAAATTCCTTCGGATTCCCCACTTTTGAAGGTAGGGTGATGGTTCAAACATAAAAGCACTACCTAGTGTTTTAGCTAGAACAGCCTATTAAGCTACTTAGGGGGGGTGAGCCAACTGGTGAAAGTTGGAGTTGCCCCAAAGGTGCTTGTTTTAGCCGGCAAGCACCGAATGTCGCACATACTAGTGCGGCATTGGTAGCCTTTGTAGCCTTTTAAGCACAAATTGTCCGACGTGGGAAGTAAAAGACCAAAATACCCCTCTTACGGCTAAAGGACAATTTGTGCTTAACGAGTGAGGAAGCGGGCGGATTCCTCCCGATGCGAAGGTGGGGATTAGTAGGAACTCGTTTTTGTGGTGGATGTGTTGCGGTTTTGGCCTTCCATAGGAAAAGACCAAAATACCCCTACGACAAAAAGTAAGAGGTAGTCTATGGTTTTGCGTTGCTGCATTCCACAGACCCTCTTATGATTCCTAGTAGTCCTAGTTGGCCCTACTTTTCACCGAAGAGGGTAGGGCAGTCGGTCATACAGAGGGGTTGGAGCTATTGGTTATTACGATTCCAAATCATTTTAATCAGCAGCAATGGTGGGATTTGCCTTTAGACGATGGTTGTTTGCGGGCGTTGGAAGGGGTACGTAGCATAAATTTTTGGGACGGATCGGAGATGCTGTCGCTATAAGTCTCTAAACATCGAATGACGGGACGCGGAGACGTGATTCTGGAGGTGTTTAGAGCCGGTCCTTCGGAGATCTACGGCATGATTTTTGCTACTGCCAACTGAAATTCCCACAAACATACTTGATAACAGGTGTATCCTACTGTTGTGAATGATTCGTGATGCGGGATTGTGAAGTACGCCGTAGTTGCGCCTCGTATGGATGATCGGCTTCTATTCGGTAGGGAAAGGCAAGGGTAGATTATCACGCTACGAATCCTGTTGTTGATTTGCAAACTATCTGCAAATCTTTTGGATTAGAAGCTGAAAGTCATCATCTTGTCGTTCCTGCAAAACGGGGGAGGGGTCGGAAGAAAAAGTTGTGGCCATTGGTTTTCATGATTTGAAAGCGCATGAGTCTGCAGCAATGGTAGGATTTGCCTTTAGACGATGGTTGCTTGTGGGCGTTGGAAGGGGTATGTAGCATAAATTTTTGGGACGGATCGGAGATGCTGTCGCTATAAGTCTTTAAACATCGAA
>JAUPFV010000142.1:37500-40000 GCA_036936605.1 Limnanthes douglasii subsp. nivea
TGTGGAATAAAAAAAAATCACATGATTCGGACATCCGAAGCCAAAGGTATGGACTTGCAAAGGTTTGGAGCTACGGTTTTAAGAAAAAACGAAATACAAGTTGCCCGGATTTATAGGAACGAACAAACCAAAGGGTAAAAAATTACCGAAACTTCACCATCGCTTAGATACCGAAAAATAATGCGGAATGAAAAAATAATTCGGAAGATTCCGACATCCTTAGCCAAAGTTATGGACTTGAAAGTGTGATGGTAAAAAAATCGTGAGTTATAAAATAAAGTCATATTTTTCGGCGTTGGTTAAAAAATACCGAAACTTTACCATAGCGTTGTTTCTACCACGCGGTAAACTCTACCAAGCACCACGAATTTACTCCGAAAGGAGGGACGAAAAATAATTAAAGAAAAAAAAGCGACCAGCGAG
This sequence comes from Limnanthes douglasii subsp. nivea, assembly GCA_036936605.1. Lineage (NCBI taxonomy): Eukaryota > Viridiplantae > Streptophyta > Magnoliopsida > Brassicales > Limnanthaceae > Limnanthes > Limnanthes douglasii. The sequence continues at coordinate 37,924 of JAUPFV010000142.1, forward strand.
GTTCGAACCCACGCCGTTGGGATATAAAAAGTCACTACTTCACTAACCGCTACACCAAACCTACATTGACGATATAGCTCGTATCCACTAGTATACAAACATACGGTAAGACTTCCATAAATTGGGGCTTTCCAAAATTGATTCGATATTCGGATAGTGTCGGCCATAAAATATGAAGCTATGCGGTGAAATCGGAATTCAAATCGAAAAATCGAGCCAATTTTAGGGTTTCTATTTCCTAAAATCCCTAAATAATTCTAAAAATCTAAAATTAACATGCAAAACGGCGTTTTTTTGGGTCCACACTTCGGTTAATCACCGTAGGTAATTAACCACCGCGTAGATCTCGAAAAACTGCATGGAATCCATATATAGAAATCCGCATTCGGACAACCGAGATATGGGAACCGAGCCATTGTTGGCCGGTTTTTTGCTGTCCAGCAATGTGGCGCCAATGGCCGGCCAATGTGGCACCAGTGGCCGGCCAGTGTGGCACCACTGTGGCCGGCAATGTGGCGCCAGTGGCCGGCCATTGTGGCCAGCATTTGAGGCGCCAGTGGCCAGTGCTGTGGCACCAGTGGCCAGCCAATGTGGTACCAGTGGCCAGCAATGTGGCGCCAGTGGCCAGCATTGTGGCGCCAGAGCCAGCATTTGAGGCTTGTTGCCAGTGCTGTGGCACCAGTGGCCGGCCATTGTGGTACCAGTGGGCAGCAATGTGGCGCCAGTGGCCAGCATTGTGGCGCCAGAGCCAGCATTTGAGGCTTGTGGCCAGTGCTGTGGCACCAGTGGCCGGCCATTGTGGTACCAGTGGGCAGCAATGTGGCGCCAGTGGCCAGCATTGTGGCGCCAGAGCCAGCATTTGAGGCGCCAGTGGCCGGTCAATGTGGTGCAAGTGGCCCGCATTGTGGCGCCAGTGGCAGGCCACTACTGGGCTGTGTCGTGCCAGCAGCGCCCCAAATGGGGCCAAAGAACATAGAAAATGTGATATCTTTTTTTCTACTCGTGCAAAACTCAAAATACTTTCCATCATACAATCCTTATAACATGTAGGATTTTTAAGAGTCGAGTTTGTAATTTTTAAACCAAAATTAAATTTGTTATGATTTTTCTAACGTTTTTCGTTAAATAAATATATATAAAATACTTATGGTTTGAATTTTTAGTTCAAACTTTGTGAACACTTGTTTTTATCCATTGTTAACATAACTGCAAAGTTTCATAATCAAATTCCTTCGGATTCCCCACTTTTGAAGGTAGGGTGATGGTTCAAACATAAAAGCACTACCTAGTGTTCTAGCTAAAACAGCCTATTAAGCTACTTAGGGGGGGTGAGCCAACTGGTGAAAGTTGGAGTTGCCCCAAAGGTGCTTGTTTTAGCCGGCAAGCACCGAATGTCGCACATACTAGTGCGGCATTGGTAGCCTTTGTAGCCTTTTAAGCACAAATTGTCCGAGGTGGGAAGTAAAAGACCAAAATACCCCTCTTACGGCTAAAGGACAATTTGTGCTTAACGAGTGAGGAAGCGGGCGGATTCCTCCCGATGCGAAGGTGGGGATTAGTAGGAACTCGTTTTTGTGGTGGATGTATTGCGGTTTTGGCCTTCCATAGGAAAAGACCAAAATACCCCTACGACAAAAAGTAAGAGGTAGTCTATGGTTTTGTGTTGCTGCATTCCACAGACCCTCTTATGATTCCTAGTAGTCCTATTTGGCCCTACTTTTCACCGAAGAGGGTAGGGCAGTCGGTCACACAGAGGGGTTGGAGCTATTGGTTATTACAATTCCAAAGCAATTGAATCAGCAGCAATGGTAGGATTTGCCTCTAGACGATGGTTGTTTGCGGGCGTTGGAAGGGGTACGTAGCATAAATTTTTGGGACGGATCGGAGATGCTGTCGCTATAAGTCTCTAAACATCGAATGACGGGACGCGGAGACGTGATTCTGGAGGTGTTTAGAGCCGGTCCTTCGGAGATCTACGGCATGATTTTTGCTACTGCCAACTGAAATTCCCACAAACATACTTGATAACAGGTGTATCCTACTGTTGTGAATGATTCGTGATGCGGGATTGTGAAGT
>JAUPFV010000142.1:80000-82500 GCA_036936605.1 Limnanthes douglasii subsp. nivea
AACCAAAGGGTAAAAAATTACCGAAACTTCACCATCGCTTAGATACCGAAAAATAATGCGGAATGAAAAAATAATTCGGAAGATTCCGACATCCTTAGCCAAAGTTATGGACTTGAAAGTGTGATGGTAAAAAAATCGTGAGTTATAAAATAAAGTCATATTTTTCGGCGTTGGTTAAAAAATACCGAAACTTTACCATAGCGTTGTTTCTACCACGCGGTAAACTCTACCAAGCACCACGAATTTACTCCGAAAGGAGGGACGAAAAATAATTAAAGAAAAAAAAGCGACCAGCGAGGTTCGAACCCACGCCGTTGGGATATAAAAAGTCACTACTTCACTAACCGCTACACCAAACCTACATTGACGATATAGCTCGTATCCACTAGTATACAAACATACGGTAAGACTTCCATAAATTGGGGCTTTCCAAAATTGATTCGATATTCGGATAGTGTCGGCCATAAAATATGAAGCTATGCGGTGAAATCGGAATTCAAATCGAAAAATCGAGCCAATTTTAGGGTTTCTATTTCCTAAAATCCCTAAATAATTCTAAAAATCTAAAATTAACATGCAAAACGGCGTTTTTTTGGGTCCACACTTCGGTTAATCACCGTAGGTAATTAACCACCGCGTAGATCTCGAAAAACTGCATGGAATCCATATATAGAAATCCGCATTCGGACAACCGAGATATGGGAACCGAGCCATTGTTGGCCGGTTTTTTGCTGTCCAGCAATGTGGCGCCAATGGCCGGCCAATGTGGCACCAGTGGCCGGCCAGTGTGGCACCACTGTGGCCGGCAATGTGGCGCCAGTGGCCGGCCATTGTGGCCAGCATTTGAGGCGCCAGTGGCCAGTGCTGTGGCACCAGTGGCCAGCCAATGTGGTACCAGTGGCCAGCAATGTGGCGCCAGTGGCCAGCATTGTGGCGCCAGAGCCAGCATTTGAGGCTTGTTGCCAGTGCTGTGGCACCAGTGGCCGGCCATTGTGGTACCAGTGGGCAGCAATGTGGCGCCAGTGGCCAGCATTGTGGCGCCAGAGCCAGCATTTGAGGCTTGTGGCCAGTGCTGTGGCACCAGTGGCCGGCCATTGTGGTACCAGTGGGCAGCAATGTGGCGCCAGTGGCCAGCATTGTGGCGCCAGAGCCAGCATTTGAGGCGCCAGTGGCCGGTCAATGTGGTGCAAGTGGCCCGCATTGTGGCGCCAGTGGCAGGCCACTACTGGGCTGTGTCGTGCCAGCAGCGCCCCAAATGGGGCCAAAGAACATAGAAAATGTGATATCTTTTTTTCTACTCGTGCAAAACTCAAAATACTTTCCATCATACAATCCTTATAACATGTAGGATTTTTAAGAGTCGAGTTTGTAATTTTTAAACCAAAATTAAATTTGTTATGATTTTTCTAACGTTTTTCGTTAAATAAATATATATAAAATACTTATGGTTTGAATTTTTAGTTCAAACTTTGTGAACACTTGTTTTTATCCATTGTTAACATAACTGCAAAGTTTCATAATCAAATTCCTTCGGATTCCCCACTTTTGAAGGTAGGGTGATGGTTCAAACATAAAAGCACTACCTAGTGTTCTAGCTAAAACAGCCTATTAAGCTACTTAGGGGGGGTGAGCCAACTGGTGAAAGTTGGAGTTGCCCCAAAGGTGCTTGTTTTAGCCGGCAAGCACCGAATGTCGCACATACTAGTGCGGCATTGGTAGCCTTTGTAGCCTTTTAAGCACAAATTGTCCGAGGTGGGAAGTAAAAGACCAAAATACCCCTCTTACGGCTAAAGGACAATTTGTGCTTAACGAGTGAGGAAGCGGGCGGATTCCTCCCGATGCGAAGGTGGGGATTAGTAGGAACTCGTTTTTGTGGTGGATGTATTGCGGTTTTGGCCTTCCATAGGAAAAGACCAAAATACCCCTACGACAAAAAGTAAGAGGTAGTCTATGGTTTTGTGTTGCTGCATTCCACAGACCCTCTTATGATTCCTAGTAGTCCTATTTGGCCCTACTTTTCACCGAAGAGGGTAGGGCAGTCGGTCACACAGAGGGGTTGGAGCTATTGGTTATTACAATTCCAAAGCAATTGAATCAGCAGCAATGGTAGGATTTGCCTCTAGACGATGGTTGTTTGCGGGCGTTGGAAGGGGTACGTAGCATAAATTTTTGGGACGGATCGGAGATGCTGTCGCTATAAGTCTCTAAACATCGAATGACGGGACGCGGAGACGTGATTCTGGAGGTGTTTAGAGCCGGTCCTTCGGAGATCTACGGCATGATTTTTGCTACTGCCAACTGAAATTCCCACAAACATACTTGATAACAGGTGTATCCTACTGTTGTGAATGATTCGTGATGCGGGATTGTGAAGTACGCCGTAGTTGCGCCTCGTATGGATGATCGGCTTCTATTCGGTAGGGAAAGGCAAGGGTAGATTATCACGCTACGAATCCTGTTGTTGATTTGCAAACTATCTGCAAATCTTTTGGATTCAAAG
>JAUPFV010000142.1:122500-125000 GCA_036936605.1 Limnanthes douglasii subsp. nivea
GATGGTAAAAAAATCGTGAGTTATAAAATAAAGTCATATTTTTCGGCGTTGGTTAAAAAATACCGAAACTTTACCATAGCGTTGTTTCTACCACGCGGTAAACTCTACCAAGCACCACGAATTTACTCCGAAAGGAGGGACGAAAAATAATTAAAGAAAAAAAAGCGACCAGCGAGGTTCGAACCCACGCCGTTGGGATATAAAAAGTCACTACTTCACTAACCGCTACACCAAACCTACATTGACGATATAGCTCGTATCCACTAGTATACAAACATACGGTAAGACTTCCATAAATTGGGGCTTTCCAAAATTGATTCGATATTCGGATAGTGTCGGCCATAAAATATGAAGCTATGCGGTGAAATCGGAATTCAAATCGAAAAATCGAGCCAATTTTAGGGTTTCTATTTCCTAAAATCCCTAAATAATTCTAAAAATCTAAAATTAACATGCAAAACGGCGTTTTTTTGGGTCCACACTTCGGTTAATCACCGAAGGTAATTAACCACCGCGTAGATCTCGAAAAACTGCATGGAATCCATATATAGAAATCCGCATTCGGACAACCGAGATATGGGAACCGAGCCATTGTTGGCCGGTTTTTTGCTGTCCAGCAATGTGGCGCCAATGGCCGGCCAATGTGGCACCAGTGGCCGGCCAGTGTGGCACCACTGTGGCCGGCAATGTGGCGCCAGTGGCCGGCCATTGTGGCCAGCATTTGAGGCGCCAGTGGCCAGTGCTGTGGCACCAGTGGCCAGCCAATGTGGTACCAGTGGCCAGCAATGTGGCGCCAGTGGCCAGCATTGTGGCGCCAGAGCCAGCATTTGAGGCTTGTTGCCAGTGCTGTGGCACCAGTGGCCGGCCATTGTGGTACCAGTGGGCAGCAATGTGGCGCCAGTGGCCAGCATTGTGGCGCCAGAGCCAGCATTTGAGGCTTGTGGCCAGTGCTGTGGCACCAGTGGCCGGCCATTGTGGTACCAGTGGGCAGCAATGTGGCGCCAGTGGCCAGCATTGTGGCGCCAGAGCCAGCATTTGAGGCGCCAGTGGCCGGTCAATGTGGTGCAAGTGGCCCGCATTGTGGCGCCAGTGGCAGGCCACTACTGGGCTGTGTCGTGCCAGCAGCGCCCCAAATGGGGCCAAAGAACATAGAAAATGTGATATCTTTTTTTCTACTCGTGCAAAACTCAAAATACTTTCCATCATACAATCCTTATAACATGTAGGATTTTTAAGAGTCGAGTTTGTAATTTTTAAACCAAAATTAAATTTGTTATGATTTTTCTAACGTTTTTCGTTAAATAAATATATATAAAATACTTATGGTTTGAATTTTTAGTTCAAACTTTGTGAACACTTGTTTTTATCCATTGTTAACATAACTGCAAAGTTTCATAATCAAATTCCTTCGGATTCCCCACTTTTGAAGGTAGGGTGATGGTTCAAACATAAAAGCACTACCTAGTGTTCTAGCTAAAACAGCCTATTAAGCTACTTAGGGGGGGTGAGCCAACTGGTGAAAGTTGGAGTTGCCCCAAAGGTGCTTGTTTTAGCCGGCAAGCACCGAATGTCGCACATACTAGTGCGGCATTGGTAGCCTTTGTAGCCTTTTAAGCACAAATTGTCCGAGGTGGGAAGTAAAAGACCAAAATACCCCTCTTACGGCTAAAGGACAATTTGTGCTTAACGAGTGAGGAAGCGGGCGGATTCCTCCCGATGCGAAGGTGGGGATTAGTAGGAACTCGTTTTTGTGGTGGATGTATTGCGGTTTTGGCCTTCCATAGGAAAAGACCAAAATACCCCTACGACAAAAAGTAAGAGGTAGTCTATGGTTTTGTGTTGCTGCATTCCACAGACCCTCTTATGATTCCTAGTAGTCCTATTTGGCCCTACTTTTCACCGAAGAGGGTAGGGCAGTCGGTCACACAGAGGGGTTGGAGCTATTGGTTATTACAATTCCAAAGCAATACAATTCCAAAGCAATTGAATCAGCAGCAATGGTAGGATTTGCCTCTAGACGATGGTTGTTTGCGGGCGTTGGAAGGGGTACGTAGCATAAATTTTTGGGACGGATCGGAGATGCTGTCGCTATAAGTCTCTAAACATCGAATGACGGGACGCGGAGACGTGATTCTGGAGGTGTTTAGAGCCGGTCCTTCGGAGATCTACGGCATGATTTTTGCTACTGCCAACTGAAATTCCCACAAACATACTTGATAACAGGTGTATCCTACTGTTGTGAATGATTCGTGATGCGGGATTGTGAAGTACGCCGTAGTTGCGCCTCGTATGGATGATCGGCTTCTATTCGGTAGGGAAAGGCAAGGGTAGATTATCACGCTACGAATCCTGTTGTTGATTTGCAAACTATCTGCAAATCTTTTGGATTCAAAGCTGAAAGTCATCATCTTGTCGTTCCTGCAAAACGGGGGAGGGGTCGGAAGAAGAAGTTGTGGCCATTGGTTTTCATGATTTGAAAGCGCATGAGTCTGCAGTAATG
>JAUPFV010000142.1:145000-147317 GCA_036936605.1 Limnanthes douglasii subsp. nivea
TCTAACGTTTTTCGTTAAATAAATATATATAAAATACTTATGGTTTGAATTTTTAGTTCAAACTTTGTGAACACTTGTTTTTATCCATTGTTAACATAACTGCAAAGTTTCATAATCAAATTCCTTCGGATTCCCCACTTTTGAAGGTAGGGTGATGGTTCAAACATAAAAGCACTACCTAGTGTTCTAGCTAAAACAGCCTATTAAGCTACTTAGGGGGGGTGAGCCAACTGGTGAAAGTTGGAGTTGCCCCAAAGGTGCTTGTTTTAGCCGGCAAGCACCGAATGTCGCACATACTAGTGCGGCATTGGTAGCCTTTGTAGCCTTTTAAGCACAAATTGTCCGAGGTGGGAAGTAAAAGACCAAAATACCCCTCTTACGGCTAAAGGACAATTTGTGCTTAACGAGTGAGGAAGCGGGCGGATTCCTCCCGATGCGAAGGTGGGGATTAGTAGGAACTCGTTTTTGTGGTGGATGTATTGCGGTTTTGGCCTTCCATAGGAAAAGACCAAAATACCCCTACGACAAAAAGTAAGAGGTAGTCTATGGTTTTGTGTTGCTGCATTCCACAGACCCTCTTATGATTCCTAGTAGTCCTATTTGGCCCTACTTTTCACCGAAGAGGGTAGGGCAGTCGGTCACACAGAGGGGTTGGAGCTATTGGTTATTACAATTCCAAAGCAATACAATTCCAAAGCAATTGAATCAGCAGCAATGGTAGGATTTGCCTCTAGACGATGGTTGTTTGCGGGCGTTGGAAGGGGTACGTAGCATAAATTTTTGGGACGGATCGGAGATGCTGTCGCTATAAGTCTCTAAACATCGAATGACGGGACGCGGAGACGTGATTCTGGAGGTGTTTAGAGCCGGTCCTTCGGAGATCTACGGCATGATTTTTGCTACTGCCAACTGAAATTCCCACAAACATACTTGATAACAGGTGTATCCTACTGTTGTGAATGATTCGTGATGCGGGATTGTGAAGTACGCCGTAGTTGCGCCTCGTATGGATGATCGGCTTCTATTCGGTAGGGAAAGGCAAGGGTAGATTATCACGCTACGAATCCTGTTGTTGATTTGCAAACTATCTGCAAATCTTTTGGATTCAAAGCTGAAAGTCATCATCTTGTCGTTCCTGCAAAACGGGGGAGGGGTCGGAAGAAGAAGTTGTGGCCATTGGTTTTCATGATTTGAAAGCGCATGAGTCTGCAGTAATGGTAGGATTTGCCTTTAGACGATGGTTGCTTGTGGGCGTTGGAAGGGGTATGTAGCATAAATTTTTGGGACGGATCGGAGATGCTGTCGCTATAAGTCTTTAAACATCGAATGACGGGACGCGGAGACGTGATTCTGGAGGTGTTTAAAGCCGGTCCTTCGGAGATCTACGGCATGATTTTTGCTACTGCCAACTGAAATTCCCACAAGCATACTTGATAACAGGTGTATCTTATTGTTGCGAATGAATCGTGTAGTGGGGATTGTGATGATGCCGATGGTTACGCTTTGGATGTCGATTTTTCGTTCGGTGGTTGCCTAGGGTAGGTTTGGATAAGTAGAACCTATGTTGAATTCTCCCCAGGATTTAACAAAAAAACTTGTCGCGCGCCTGGCGGCAAAGGTTTGGTTTTGATGGAGTATTCCATGTGAATCTTCGTTAGTGAGATGCTCTCGTCGTGTTGGAGGAGGACATCATTACCAAATCGTACGTGCGGCGTATGAGAAGCGGGATGGCAATGTGAGTCGATAGGCTTTGTGTATCCGCATGGAACTATTGACAATCATTTCGAATCACGTATTCCTCGTGTGCTGTTAAAGCTACGTGGGTAGATGCGGGATCCTGTGTTGAGTACCTAAGATATGGAATTCACATGTTGGGTATACATGTTTTGTGTAACGTGCCTTCGGGGACGCTATGCGAACCGATAGCCAATTCCTGTGTCCCGACTACGGTTTCATGTTAATAATGTGATTGCGTTCGGTGCACGGGTTATTGGCTGTTCTTTTGGGGACGGAAAGCAAAATGGACGAGAGGCTTTGCCTCTATGCGTCTACTGAAGCTCCATTTCGAACGACGGCGGCGTCTATTTTGATTTGGCTGACTCTTTCGGGTCTGCAAGTTAAATGGATGTTGGCCTCGCGAATGATTGCTACCTGGTTGATCCTGCCAGTAGTCATATGCTTGTCTCAAAGATTAAGCCATGCATGTGTAAGTATGAACTAATTCAGACTGTGAAACTGCGAATGGCTCATTAAATCAGTTATAGTTTGTTTGATGGTATCTGCTACTCGGATAACCGTAGTAATTCTAGAGCTAATA
>JAUPFV010000143.1:25000-27500 GCA_036936605.1 Limnanthes douglasii subsp. nivea
CAAAGTTACGGACTTGCAAGTGTGATGGTAAAAAAATCGTGAGTTATAAAATAAAGTCATATTTTTCGGCGTTGATAAAAAATACCGAAACTTTACCATAGCGTTGTTTCTACCACGCGGTAAACTCTACGAAGCACCACGAATTTACTCCGAAAGGAGGGACAAAAAATAATTAAAGAAAAAAAAGCGACCAGCGAGGTTCGAACCCACGCCGTTGGGATATAAAAAGTCACTACTTCACTAACCGCTACACCAAACCTACTTTGACGATATAGCTCGTATCCACTAGTATACAAACATACGGTAAGACTTCCATAAATTGGGGCTTTCCGAAATTGATTCGATATTCGGATAGTGTCGGCCATAAAATATGAAGCTATGCGGTGAAATCGGAATTCAAATCGAAAAATCGAGCCAATATTAGGGTTTCTATTTCCTAAAATCCCTAAATGATTCTAAAAATCTAAAATTAACATGCAAAACGGCGTTTTTTTGGGTCCACACTTCGGTTAATCACCGTAGGTAATTAACCAGCGCGTAGATCTCGAAAAACTGCATGGAATCCATATATAGAAATCCGCATTCGGACAACCGAGATATGGGAACCGAGCCATTGTTGGCCGGTTTTTTGCTGTCCAGCAATGTGGCGCCACTGGCCGGCCAATGTGGCACCAGTGGCCGGCCAGTGTGGCACCACTGTGGCCAGCAATGTGGCGCCAGTGGCCGGCCATTGTGGCCAGCATTTGAGGCGCCAGTGGCCAGTGCTGTGGCACCAGTGGCCGGCCAATGTGGTACCAGTGGCCAGCAATGTGGCGCCAGTGGCCAGCATTGTGGCGCCAGAGCCAGCATTTGAGGCGCCAGTGGCCAGTGCTGTGGCACCAGTGGCCGGCCATTGTGGTACCAGTGGCCAGCAATGTGGCGCCAGTGGCCAGCATTGTGGCGCCAGAGCCAGCATTTGAGGCGCCAGTGGCCGGCCAATGTGGTGCAAGTGGCCCGCATTGTGGCGCCAGTGGCAGGCCACCACTGGGCTGTGTCGTGCCAGCAGCGCCCCAAATGGGGCCAAAGAACATAGAAAATGTGATATCTTTTTTTCTACTCGTGCAAAACTCAAAATACTTTCCATCATACAATCCTTATAACATGTAGGATTTTTAAGAGTCGAGTTTGTAATTTTTAAACCAAAATTAAATTTGTTATGATTTTTCTAACGTTTTTCGTTAAATAAATATATATAAAATACTTATGGTTTGAATTTTTAGTTCAAACTTTGTGAACACTTGTTTTTATCCATTGTTAACATAACTGCAAAGTTTCATAATCAAATTCCTTCGGATTCCCCACTTTTGAAGGTAGGGTGATGGTTCAAACATAAAAGCACTACCTAGTGTTTTAGCTAAAACAGCCTATTAAGCTACTTAGGGGGGGTGAGCCAACTGGTGAAAGTTGGAGTTGCCCCAAAGGTGCTTGTTTTAGCCGGCAAGCACCGAATGTCGCACATACTAGTGCGGCATTGGTAGCCTTTGTAGCCTTTTAAGCACAAATTGTCCGAGGTGGGAAGTAAAAGACCAAAATACCCCTCTTACGGCTAAAGGACAATTTGTGCTTAACGAGTGAGGAAGCGGGCGGATTCCTCCCGATGCGAAGGTGGGGATTAGTAGGAACTCGTTTTTGTGGTGGATGTATTCCGGTTTTGACCTTCCATAGGAAAAGACCAAAATACCCCTACGACAAAAAGTAAGAGGTAGTCTACGGTTTTGTGTTGCTGCATTCCACAGACCCTCTTATGATTCCTAGTAGTCCAATTTGGCCCTACTTTTCACCGAAGAGGGTAGGGCAGTCGGTCACACAGAGGGGTTGGAGCTACTGGTTATTACAATTCCAAAGCAATTGAATCAGCAGCAATGGTAGGATTTGCCTCTAGACGATGGTTGTTTGTGGGCGTTGGAAGGGGTATGTAGCATAAATTTTTGGGACGGATCGGAGATGCTGTTGCTATAAGTCTTTAAACATCGAATGACGGGACGCGGAGACGTGATTCTGGAGGTGTTTAGAGCCGGTCCTTCGGAGATCCACGGCATGATTTTTGCTACTGCCAACTGATATTCCCACAAACATACTTGATAACAGGTGTATCCTACTGTTGTGAAAGATTCGTGATGCGGGATTGTGAAGTACGCCATAGTTACGCCTCGTATGGATGATCGGCTTCTATTCGGTAGGGAAAGGCAAGTGTAGACTAGCACGCTATGAATCCTGTTGTTGATTTGCAAACTATCTGCAAATCTTTTGGATTCGGAGCTGATGAAAGTCATCATCTTGTCATTCCTGCAAAACGGAGGAGGGTCGGAGAAAGAAGTTGTGGCCATTGGTTTTCATGATTTGAAAGCGCATGAGTCTGCAGCAATGGTAGGATTTGCCTTTAGACGATGGTTGCTTGTGGGCGTTGGAAGGGGTATGTAGCATAAATTTTTGGGACGGATCGGAGATGCTGTCGCTATAA
>JAUPFV010000143.1:35000-37500 GCA_036936605.1 Limnanthes douglasii subsp. nivea
TATATAACCCACCGGTTGGTCTCCAAAAGTCCTATTTTTTGACGTTTTTAAAAAAGTGCGAAATTTTACCATCACGTAGATATTGAAAAATAATGCGTTGTGAAAAAAAGATCGGACAATTCCGACATCCGAAGCAAAAGTTACGGACTTGCAAAGGTGATGGTAAAAAAATCGTAAGCTATAACCCACCGGTTTAGCTAAAAAAGTCCTCTTTTTCCACATTGGGTAAAAAAATACCGAAACTTTACCATCGCATGGATATCGGAAAATATTGTGGAATAAAAAAAAATCACATGATTCGGACATCCGAAGCCAAAGGTATGGACTTGCAAAGGTTTGGAGCTACGGTTTTAAGAAAAACCGAAATACAAGTTGCCCGGATTTATAGGAACGAACAAACCAAAGAGTAAAAAATTACCGAAACTTCACCATCGCTTAGATACCAAAAAATAATGCGGAATTAAAAAATAATTCGGAAAATTCCGACATCCTAAGCCAAAGTTACGGACTTGCAAGTGTGATGGTAAAAAAATCGTGAGTTATAAAATAAAGTCATATTTTTCGGCGTTGATAAAAAATACCGAAACTTTACCATAGCGTTGTTTCTACCACGCGGTAAACTCTACGAAGCACCACGAATTTACTCCGAAAGGAGGGACAAAAAATAATTAAAGAAAAAAAAGCGACCAGCGAGGTTCGAACCCACGCCGTTGGGATATAAAAAGTCACTACTTCACTAACCGCTACACCAAACCTACTTTGACGATATAGCTCGTATCCACTAGTATACAAACATACGGTAAGACTTCCATAAATTGGGGCTTTCCGAAATTGATTCGATATTCGGATAGTGTCGGCCATAAAATATGAAGCTATGCGGTGAAATCGGAATTCAAATCGAAAAATCGAGCCAATATTAGGGTTTCTATTTCCTAAAATCCCTAAATGATTCTAAAAATCTAAAATTAACATGCAAAACGGCGTTTTTTTGGGTCCACACTTCGGTTAATCACCGTAGGTAATTAACCAGCGCGTAGATCTCGAAAAACTGCATGGAATCCATATATAGAAATCCGCATTCGGACAACCGAGATATGGGAACCGAGCCATTGTTGGCCGGTTTTTTGCTGTCCAGCAATGTGGCGCCACTGGCCGGCCAATGTGGCACCAGTGGCCGGCCAGTGTGGCACCACTGTGGCCAGCAATGTGGCGCCAGTGGCCGGCCATTGTGGCCAGCATTTGAGGCGCCAGTGGCCAGTGCTGTGGCACCAGTGGCCGGCCAATGTGGTACCAGTGGCCAGCAATGTGGCGCCAGTGGCCAGCATTGTGGCGCCAGAGCCAGCATTTGAGGCGCCAGTGGCCAGTGCTGTGGCACCAGTGGCCGGCCATTGTGGTACCAGTGGCCAGCAATGTGGCGCCAGTGGCCAGCATTGTGGCGCCAGAGCCAGCATTTGAGGCGCCAGTGGCCGGCCAATGTGGTGCAAGTGGCCCGCATTGTGGCGCCAGTGGCAGGCCACCACTGGGCTGTGTCGTGCCAGCAGCGCCCCAAATGGGGCCAAAGAACATAGAAAATGTGATATCTTTTTTTCTACTCGTGCAAAACTCAAAATACTTTCCATCATACAATCCTTATAACATGTAGGATTTTTAAGAGTCGAGTTTGTAATTTTTAAACCAAAATTAAATTTGTTATGATTTTTCTAACGTTTTTCGTTAAATAAATATATATAAAATACTTATGGTTTGAATTTTTAGTTCAAACTTTGTGAACACTTGTTTTTATCCATTGTTAACATAACTGCAAAGTTTCATAATCAAATTCCTTCGGATTCCCCACTTTTGAAGGTAGGGTGATGGTTCAAACATAAAAGCACTACCTAGTGTTTTAGCTAAAACAGCCTATTAAGCTACTTAGGGGGGGTGAGCCAACTGGTGAAAGTTGGAGTTGCCCCAAAGGTGCTTGTTTTAGCCGGCAAGCACCGAATGTCGCACATACTAGTGCGGCATTGGTAGCCTTTGTAGCCTTTTAAGCACAAATTGTCCGAGGTGGGAAGTAAAAGACCAAAATACCCCTCTTACGGCTAAAGGACAATTTGTGCTTAACGAGTGAGGAAGCGGGCGGATTCCTCCCGATGCGAAGGTGGGGATTAGTAGGAACTCGTTTTTGTGGTGGATGTATTCCGGTTTTGACCTTCCATAGGAAAAGACCAAAATACCCCTACGACAAAAAGTAAGAGGTAGTCTACGGTTTTGTGTTGCTGCATTCCACAGACCCTCTTATGATTCCTAGTAGTCCAATTTGGCCCTACTTTTCACCGAAGAGGGTAGGGCAGTCGGTCACACAGAGGGGTTGGAGCTACTGGTTATTACAATTCCAAAGCAATTGAATCAGCAGCAATGGTAGGATTTGCCTCTAGACGATGGTTGTTTGTGGGCGTTGGAAGGGGTATGTAGCATAAATTTTTGGGACGGATCGGAGATGCTGTTGCTATAAGTCTTT
>JAUPFV010000143.1:87500-90000 GCA_036936605.1 Limnanthes douglasii subsp. nivea
GAAAAAAAGATCGGACAATTCCGACATCCGAAGCAAAAGTTACGGACTTGCAAAGGTGATGGTAAAAAAATCGTAAGCTATAACCCACCGGTTTAGCTAAAAAAGTCCTCTTTTTCCACATTGGGTAAAAAAATACCGAAACTTTACCATCGCATGGATATCGGAAAATATTGTGGAATAAAAAAAAATCACATGATTCGGACATCCGAAGCCAAAGGTATGGACTTGCAAAGGTTTGGAGCTACGGTTTTAAGAAAAACCGAAATACAAGTTGCCCGGATTTATAGGAACGAACAAACCAAAGAGTAAAAAATTACCGAAACTTCACCATCGCTTAGATACCAAAAAATAATGCGGAATTAAAAAATAATTCGGAAAATTCCGACATCCTAAGCCAAAGTTACGGACTTGCAAGTGTGATGGTAAAAAAATCGTGAGTTATAAAATAAAGTCATATTTTTCGGCGTTGATAAAAAATACCGAAACTTTACCATAGCGTTGTTTCTACCACGCGGTAAACTCTACGAAGCACCACGAATTTACTCCGAAAGGAGGGACAAAAAATAATTAAAGAAAAAAAAGCGACCAGCGAGGTTCGAACCCACGCCGTTGGGATATAAAAAGTCACTACTTCACTAACCGCTACACCAAACCTACTTTGACGATATAGCTCGTATCCACTAGTATACAAACATACGGTAAGACTTCCATAAATTGGGGCTTTCCGAAATTGATTCGATATTCGGATAGTGTCGGCCATAAAATATGAAGCTATGCGGTGAAATCGGAATTCAAATCGAAAAATCGAGCCAATATTAGGGTTTCTATTTCCTAAAATCCCTAAATGATTCTAAAAATCTAAAATTAACATGCAAAACGGCGTTTTTTTGGGTCCACACTTCGGTTAATCACCGTAGGTAATTAACCAGCGCGTAGATCTCGAAAAACTGCATGGAATCCATATATAGAAATCCGCATTCGGACAACCGAGATATGGGAACCGAGCCATTGTTGGCCGGTTTTTTGCTGTCCAGCAATGTGGCGCCACTGGCCGGCCAATGTGGCACCAGTGGCCGGCCAGTGTGGCACCACTGTGGCCAGCAATGTGGCGCCAGTGGCCGGCCATTGTGGCCAGCATTTGAGGCGCCAGTGGCCAGTGCTGTGGCACCAGTGGCCGGCCAATGTGGTACCAGTGGCCAGCAATGTGGCGCCAGTGGCCAGCATTGTGGCGCCAGAGCCAGCATTTGAGGCGCCAGTGGCCAGTGCTGTGGCACCAGTGGCCGGCCATTGTGGTACCAGTGGCCAGCAATGTGGCGCCAGTGGCCAGCATTGTGGCGCCAGAGCCAGCATTTGAGGCGCCAGTGGCCGGCCAATGTGGTGCAAGTGGCCCGCATTGTGGCGCCAGTGGCAGGCCACCACTGGGCTGTGTCGTGCCAGCAGCGCCCCAAATGGGGCCAAAGAACATAGAAAATGTGATATCTTTTTTTCTACTCGTGCAAAACTCAAAATACTTTCCATCATACAATCCTTATAACATGTAGGATTTTTAAGAGTCGAGTTTGTAATTTTTAAACCAAAATTAAATTTGTTATGATTTTTCTAACGTTTTTCGTTAAATAAATATATATAAAATACTTATGGTTTGAATTTTTAGTTCAAACTTTGTGAACACTTGTTTTTATCCATTGTTAACATAACTGCAAAGTTTCATAATCAAATTCCTTCGGATTCCCCACTTTTGAAGGTAGGGTGATGGTTCAAACATAAAAGCACTACCTAGTGTTTTAGCTAAAACAGCCTATTAAGCTACTTAGGGGGGGTGAGCCAACTGGTGAAAGTTGGAGTTGCCCCAAAGGTGCTTGTTTTAGCCGGCAAGCACCGAATGTCGCACATACTAGTGCGGCATTGGTAGCCTTTGTAGCCTTTTAAGCACAAATTGTCCGAGGTGGGAAGTAAAAGACCAAAATACCCCTCTTACGGCTAAAGGACAATTTGTGCTTAACGAGTGAGGAAGCGGGCGGATTCCTCCCGATGCGAAGGTGGGGATTAGTAGGAACTCGTTTTTGTGGTGGATGTATTCCGGTTTTGACCTTCCATAGGAAAAGACCAAAATACCCCTACGACAAAAAGTAAGAGGTAGTCTACGGTTTTGTGTTGCTGCATTCCACAGACCCTCTTATGATTCCTAGTAGTCCAATTTGGCCCTACTTTTCACCGAAGAGGGTAGGGCAGTCGGTCACACAGAGGGGTTGGAGCTACTGGTTATTACAATTCCAAAGCAATTGAATCAGCAGCAATGGTAGGATTTGCCTCTAGACGATGGTTGTTTGTGGGCGTTGGAAGGGGTATGTAGCATAAATTTTTGGGACGGATCGGAGATGCTGTTGCTATAAGTCTTTAAACATCGAATGACGGGACGCGGAGACGTGATTCTGGAGGTGTTTAGAGCCGGTCCTTCGGAGATCCACGGCATGATTTTTGCTACTGCCAACTGATATTC
>JAUPFV010000143.1:140000-142500 GCA_036936605.1 Limnanthes douglasii subsp. nivea
GTGAAAAAAAGATCGGACAATTCCGACATCCGAAGCAAAAGTTACGGACTTGCAAAGGTGATGGTAAAAAAATCGTAAGCTATAACCCACCGGTTTAGCTAAAAAAGTCCTCTTTTTCCACATTGGGTAAAAAAATACCGAAACTTTACCATCGCATGGATATCGGAAAATATTGTGGAATAAAAAAAAATCACATGATTCGGACATCCGAAGCCAAAGGTATGGACTTGCAAAGGTTTGGAGCTACGGTTTTAAGAAAAACCGAAATACAAGTTGCCCGGATTTATAGGAACGAACAAACCAAAGAGTAAAAAATTACCGAAACTTCACCATCGCTTAGATACCAAAAAATAATGCGGAATTAAAAAATAATTCGGAAAATTCCGACATCCTAAGCCAAAGTTACGGACTTGCAAGTGTGATGGTAAAAAAATCGTGAGTTATAAAATAAAGTCATATTTTTCGGCGTTGATAAAAAATACCGAAACTTTACCATAGCGTTGTTTCTACCACGCGGTAAACTCTACGAAGCACCACGAATTTACTCCGAAAGGAGGGACAAAAAATAATTAAAGAAAAAAAAGCGACCAGCGAGGTTCGAACCCACGCCGTTGGGATATAAAAAGTCACTACTTCACTAACCGCTACACCAAACCTACTTTGACGATATAGCTCGTATCCACTAGTATACAAACATACGGTAAGACTTCCATAAATTGGGGCTTTCCGAAATTGATTCGATATTCGGATAGTGTCGGCCATAAAATATGAAGCTATGCGGTGAAATCGGAATTCAAATCGAAAAATCGAGCCAATATTAGGGTTTCTATTTCCTAAAATCCCTAAATGATTCTAAAAATCTAAAATTAACATGCAAAACGGCGTTTTTTTGGGTCCACACTTCGGTTAATCACCGTAGGTAATTAACCAGCGCGTAGATCTCGAAAAACTGCATGGAATCCATATATAGAAATCCGCATTCGGACAACCGAGATATGGGAACCGAGCCATTGTTGGCCGGTTTTTTGCTGTCCAGCAATGTGGCGCCACTGGCCGGCCAATGTGGCACCAGTGGCCGGCCAGTGTGGCACCACTGTGGCCAGCAATGTGGCGCCAGTGGCCGGCCATTGTGGCCAGCATTTGAGGCGCCAGTGGCCAGTGCTGTGGCACCAGTGGCCGGCCAATGTGGTACCAGTGGCCAGCAATGTGGCGCCAGTGGCCAGCATTGTGGCGCCAGAGCCAGCATTTGAGGCGCCAGTGGCCAGTGCTGTGGCACCAGTGGCCGGCCATTGTGGTACCAGTGGCCAGCAATGTGGCGCCAGTGGCCAGCATTGTGGCGCCAGAGCCAGCATTTGAGGCGCCAGTGGCCGGCCAATGTGGTGCAAGTGGCCCGCATTGTGGCGCCAGTGGCAGGCCACCACTGGGCTGTGTCGTGCCAGCAGCGCCCCAAATGGGGCCAAAGAACATAGAAAATGTGATATCTTTTTTTCTACTCGTGCAAAACTCAAAATACTTTCCATCATACAATCCTTATAACATGTAGGATTTTTAAGAGTCGAGTTTGTAATTTTTAAACCAAAATTAAATTTGTTATGATTTTTCTAACGTTTTTCGTTAAATAAATATATATAAAATACTTATGGTTTGAATTTTTAGTTCAAACTTTGTGAACACTTGTTTTTATCCATTGTTAACATAACTGCAAAGTTTCATAATCAAATTCCTTCGGATTCCCCACTTTTGAAGGTAGGGTGATGGTTCAAACATAAAAGCACTACCTAGTGTTTTAGCTAAAACAGCCTATTAAGCTACTTAGGGGGGGTGAGCCAACTGGTGAAAGTTGGAGTTGCCCCAAAGGTGCTTGTTTTAGCCGGCAAGCACCGAATGTCGCACATACTAGTGCGGCATTGGTAGCCTTTGTAGCCTTTTAAGCACAAATTGTCCGAGGTGGGAAGTAAAAGACCAAAATACCCCTCTTACGGCTAAAGGACAATTTGTGCTTAACGAGTGAGGAAGCGGGCGGATTCCTCCCGATGCGAAGGTGGGGATTAGTAGGAACTCGTTTTTGTGGTGGATGTATTCCGGTTTTGACCTTCCATAGGAAAAGACCAAAATACCCCTACGACAAAAAGTAAGAGGTAGTCTACGGTTTTGTGTTGCTGCATTCCACAGACCCTCTTATGATTCCTAGTAGTCCAATTTGGCCCTACTTTTCACCGAAGAGGGTAGGGCAGTCGGTCACACAGAGGGGTTGGAGCTACTGGTTATTACAATTCCAAAGCAATTGAATCAGCAGCAATGGTAGGATTTGCCTCTAGACGATGGTTGTTTGTGGGCGTTGGAAGGGGTATGTAGCATAAATTTTTGGGACGGATCGGAGATGCTGTTGCTATAAGTCTTTAAACATCGAATGACGGGACGCGGAGACGTGATTCTGGAGGTGTTTAGAGCCGGTCCTTCGGAGATCCACGGCATGATTTTTGCTACTGCCAACTGATAT
>JAUPFV010000144.1:15000-17500 GCA_036936605.1 Limnanthes douglasii subsp. nivea
TTTAAGAAAAAACGAAATACAAGTTGCCCGGATTTATAGGAACGAACAAACCAAAGGGTAAAAAATTACCGAAACTTCACCATCGCTTAGATACCGAAAAATAATGCGGAATGAAAAAATAATTCGGAAGATTCCGACATCCTTAGCCAAAGTTATGGACTTGAAAGTGTGATGGTAAAAAAATCGTGAGTTATAAAATAAAGTCATATTTTTCGGCGTTGGTTAAAAAATACCGAAACTTTACCATAGCGTTGTTTCTACCACGCGGTAAACTCTACCAAGCACCACGAATTTACTCCGAAAGGAGGGACGAAAAATAATTAAAGAAAAAAAAGCGACCAGCGAGGTTCGAACCCACGCCGTTGGGATATAAAAAGTCACTACTTCACTAACCGCTACACCAAACCTACATTGACGATATAGCTCGTATCCACTAGTATACAAACATACGGTAAGACTTCCATAAATTGGGGCTTTCCAAAATTGATTCGATATTCGGATAGTGTCGGCCATAAAATATGAAGCTATGCGGTGAAATCGGAATTCAAATCGAAAAATCGAGCCAATTTTAGGGTTTCTATTTCCTAAAATCCCTAAATAATTCTAAAAATCTAAAATTAACATGCAAAACGGCGTTTTTTTGGGTCCACACTTCGGTTAATCACCGTAGGTAATTAACCACCGCGTAGATCTCGAAAAACTGCATGGAATCCATATATAGAAATCCGCATTCGGACAACCGAGATATGGGAACCGAGCCATTGTTGGCCGGTTTTTTGCTGTCCAGCAATGTGGCGCCAATGGCCGGCCAATGTGGCACCAGTGGCCGGCCAGTGTGGCACCACTGTGGCCGGCAATGTGGCGCCAGTGGCCGGCCATTGTGGCCAGCATTTGAGGCGCCAGTGGCCAGTGCTGTGGCACCAGTGGCCAGCCAATGTGGTACCAGTGGCCAGCAATGTGGCGCCAGTGGCCAGCATTGTGGCGCCAGAGCCAGCATTTGAGGCTTGTTGCCAGTGCTGTGGCACCAGTGGCCGGCCATTGTGGTACCAGTGGGCAGCAATGTGGCGCCAGTGGCCAGCATTGTGGCGCCAGAGCCAGCATTTGAGGCTTGTGGCCAGTGCTGTGGCACCAGTGGCCGGCCATTGTGGTACCAGTGGGCAGCAATGTGGCGCCAGTGGCCAGCATTGTGGCGCCAGAGCCAGCATTTGAGGCGCCAGTGGCCGGTCAATGTGGTGCAAGTGGCCCGCATTGTGGCGCCAGTGGCAGGCCACTACTGGGCTGTGTCGTGCCAGCAGCGCCCCAAATGGGGCCAAAGAACATAGAAAATGTGATATCTTTTTTTCTACTCGTGCAAAACTCAAAATACTTTCCATCATACAATCCTTATAAGATGTAGGATTTTTAAGAGTCGAGTTTGTAATTTTTAAACCAAAATTAAATTTGTTATGATTTTTCTAACGTTTTTCGTTAAATAAATATATATAAAATACTTATGGTTTGAATTTTTAGTTCAAACTTTGTGAACACTTGTTTTTATCCATTGTTAACATAACTGCAAAGTTTCATAATCAAATTCCTTCGGATTCCCCACTTTTGAAGGTAGGGTGATGGTTCAAACATAAAAGCACTACCTAGTGTTCTAGCTAAAACAGCCTATTAAGCTACTTAGGGGGGGTGAGCCAACTGGTGAAAGTTGGAGTTGCCCCAAAGGTGCTTGTTTTAGCCGGCAAGCACCGAATGTCGCACATACTAGTGCGGCATTGGTAGCCTTTGTAGCCTTTTAAGCACAAATTGTCCGAGGTGGGAAGTAAAAGACCAAAATACCCCTCTTACGGCTAAAGGACAATTTGTGCTTAACGAGTGAGGAAGCGGGCGGATTCCTCCCGATGCGAAGGTGGGGATTAGTAGGAACTCGTTTTTGTGGTGGATGTATTGCGGTTTTGGCCTTCCATAGGAAAAGACCAAAATACCCCTACGACAAAAAGTAAGAGGTAGTCTATGGTTTTGTGTTGCTGCATTCCACAGACCCTCTTATGATTCCTAGTAGTCCTATTTGGCCCTACTTTTCACCGAAGAGGGTAGGGCAGTCGGTCACACAGAGGGGTTGGAGCTATTGGTTATTACAATTCCAAAGCAATACAATTCCAAAGCAATTGAATCAGCAGCAATGGTAGGATTTGCCTCTAGACGATGGTTGTTTGCGGGCGTTGGAAGGGGTACGTAGCATAAATTTTTGGGACGGATCGGAGATGCTGTCGCTATAAGTCTCTAAACATCGAATGACGGGACGCGGAGACGTGATTCTGGAGGTGTTTAGAGCCGGTCCTTCGGAGATCTACGGCATGATTTTTGCTACTGCCAACTGAAATTCCCACAAACATACTTGATAACAGGTGTATCCTACTGTTGTGAATGATTCGTGATGCGGGATTGTGAAGTACGCCGTAGTTGCGCCTCGTATGGATGATCGGCTTCTATTCGGTAGGGAAAGGCAAGGGTA
>JAUPFV010000144.1:57500-60000 GCA_036936605.1 Limnanthes douglasii subsp. nivea
CATCGCTTAGATACCGAAAAATAATGCGGAATGAAAAAATAATTCGGAAGATTCCGACATCCTTAGCCAAAGTTATGGACTTGAAAGTGTGATGGTAAAAAAATCGTGAGTTATAAAATAAAGTCATATTTTTCGGCGTTGGTTAAAAAATACCGAAACTTTACCATAGCGTTGTTTCTACCACGCGGTAAACTCTACCAAGCACCACGAATTTACTCCGAAAGGAGGGACGAAAAATAATTAAAGAAAAAAAAGCGACCAGCGAGGTTCGAACCCACGCCGTTGGGATATAAAAAGTCACTACTTCACTAACCGCTACACCAAACCTACATTGACGATATAGCTCGTATCCACTAGTATACAAACATACGGTAAGACTTCCATAAATTGGGGCTTTCCAAAATTGATTCGATATTCGGATAGTGTCGGCCATAAAATATGAAGCTATGCGGTGAAATCGGAATTCAAATCGAAAAATCGAGCCAATTTTAGGGTTTCTATTTCCTAAAATCCCTAAATAATTCTAAAAATCTAAAATTAACATGCAAAACGGCGTTTTTTTGGGTCCACACTTCGGTTAATCACCGTAGGTAATTAACCACCGCGTAGATCTCGAAAAACTGCATGGAATCCATATATAGAAATCCGCATTCGGACAACCGAGATATGGGAACCGAGCCATTGTTGGCCGGTTTTTTGCTGTCCAGCAATGTGGCGCCAATGGCCGGCCAATGTGGCACCAGTGGCCGGCCAGTGTGGCACCACTGTGGCCGGCAATGTGGCGCCAGTGGCCGGCCATTGTGGCCAGCATTTGAGGCGCCAGTGGCCAGTGCTGTGGCACCAGTGGCCAGCCAATGTGGTACCAGTGGCCAGCAATGTGGCGCCAGTGGCCAGCATTGTGGCGCCAGAGCCAGCATTTGAGGCTTGTTGCCAGTGCTGTGGCACCAGTGGCCGGCCATTGTGGTACCAGTGGGCAGCAATGTGGCGCCAGTGGCCAGCATTGTGGCGCCAGAGCCAGCATTTGAGGCTTGTGGCCAGTGCTGTGGCACCAGTGGCCGGCCATTGTGGTACCAGTGGGCAGCAATGTGGCGCCAGTGGCCAGCATTGTGGCGCCAGAGCCAGCATTTGAGGCGCCAGTGGCCGGTCAATGTGGTGCAAGTGGCCCGCATTGTGGCGCCAGTGGCAGGCCACTACTGGGCTGTGTCGTGCCAGCAGCGCCCCAAATGGGGCCAAAGAACATAGAAAATGTGATATCTTTTTTTCTACTCGTGCAAAACTCAAAATACTTTCCATCATACAATCCTTATAACATGTAGGATTTTTAAGAGTCGAGTTTGTAATTTTTAAACCAAAATTAAATTTGTTATGATTTTTCTAACGTTTTTCGTTAAATAAATATATATAAAATACTTATGGTTTGAATTTTTAGTTCAAACTTTGTGAACACTTGTTTTTATCCATTGTTAACATAACTGCAAAGTTTCATAATCAAATTCCTTCGGATTCCCCACTTTTGAAGGTAGGGTGATGGTTCAAACATAAAAGCACTACCTAGTGTTCTAGCTAAAACAGCCTATTAAGCTACTTAGGGGGGGTGAGCCAACTGGTGAAAGTTGGAGTTGCCCCAAAGGTGCTTGTTTTAGCCGGCAAGCACCGAATGTCGCACATACTAGTGCGGCATTGGTAGCCTTTGTAGCCTTTTAAGCACAAATTGTCCGAGGTGGGAAGTAAAAGACCAAAATACCCCTCTTACGGCTAAAGGACAATTTGTGCTTAACGAGTGAGGAAGCGGGCGGATTCCTCCCGATGCGAAGGTGGGGATTAGTAGGAACTCGTTTTTGTGGTGGATGTATTGCGGTTTTGGCCTTCCATAGGAAAAGACCAAAATACCCCTACGACAAAAAGTAAGAGGTAGTCTATGGTTTTGTGTTGCTGCATTCCACAGACCCTCTTATGATTCCTAGTAGTCCTATTTGGCCCTACTTTTCACCGAAGAGGGTAGGGCAGTCGGTCACACAGAGGGGTTGGAGCTATTGGTTATTACAATTCCAAAGCAATTGAATCAGCAGCAATGGTAGGATTTGCCTCTAGACGATGGTTGTTTGCGGGCGTTGGAAGGGGTACGTAGCATAAATTTTTGGGACGGATCGGAGATGCTGTCGCTATAAGTCTCTAAACATCGAATGACGGGACGCGGAGACGTGATTCTGGAGGTGTTTAGAGCCGGTCCTTCGGAGATCTACGGCATGATTTTTGCTACTGCCAACTGAAATTCCCACAAACATACTTGATAACAGGTGTATCCTACTGTTGTGAATGATTCGTGATGCGGGATTGTGAAGTACGCCGTAGTTGCGCCTCGTATGGATGATCGGCTTCTATTCGGTAGGGAAAGGCAAGGGTAGATTATCACGCTACGAATCCTGTTGTTGATTTGCAAACTATCTGCAAATCTTTTGGATTCAAAGCTGAAAGTCATCATCTTGTCGTTCCTGCAAAA
>JAUPFV010000144.1:100000-102500 GCA_036936605.1 Limnanthes douglasii subsp. nivea
AAATCGTGAGTTATAAAATAAAGTCATATTTTTCGGCGTTGGTTAAAAAATACCGAAACTTTACCATAGCGTTGTTTCTACCACGCGGTAAACTCTACCAAGCACCACGAATTTACTCCGAAAGGAGGGACGAAAAATAATTAAAGAAAAAAAAGCGACCAGCGAGGTTCGAACCCACGCCGTTGGGATATAAAAAGTCACTACTTCACTAACCGCTACACCAAACCTACATTGACGATATAGCTCGTATCCACTAGTATACAAACATACGGTAAGACTTCCATAAATTGGGGCTTTCCAAAATTGATTCGATATTCGGATAGTGTCGGCCATAAAATATGAAGCTATGCGGTGAAATCGGAATTCAAATCGAAAAATCGAGCCAATTTTAGGGTTTCTATTTCCTAAAATCCCTAAATAATTCTAAAAATCTAAAATTAACATGCAAAACGGCGTTTTTTTGGGTCCACACTTCGGTTAATCACCGTAGGTAATTAACCACCGCGTAGATCTCGAAAAACTGCATGGAATCCATATATAGAAATCCGCATTCGGACAACCGAGATATGGGAACCGAGCCATTGTTGGCCGGTTTTTTGCTGTCCAGCAATGTGGCGCCAATGGCCGGCCAATGTGGCACCAGTGGCCGGCCAGTGTGGCACCACTGTGGCCGGCAATGTGGCGCCAGTGGCCGGCCATTGTGGCCAGCATTTGAGGCGCCAGTGGCCAGTGCTGTGGCACCAGTGGCCAGCCAATGTGGTACCAGTGGCCAGCAATGTGGCGCCAGTGGCCAGCATTGTGGCGCCAGAGCCAGCATTTGAGGCTTGTTGCCAGTGCTGTGGCACCAGTGGCCGGCCATTGTGGTACCAGTGGGCAGCAATGTGGCGCCAGTGGCCAGCATTGTGGCGCCAGAGCCAGCATTTGAGGCTTGTGGCCAGTGCTGTGGCACCAGTGGCCGGCCATTGTGGTACCAGTGGGCAGCAATGTGGCGCCAGTGGCCAGCATTGTGGCGCCAGAGCCAGCATTTGAGGCGCCAGTGGCCGGTCAATGTGGTGCAAGTGGCCCGCATTGTGGCGCCAGTGGCAGGCCACTACTGGGCTGTGTCGTGCCAGCAGCGCCCCAAATGGGGCCAAAGAACATAGAAAATGTGATATCTTTTTTTCTACTCGTGCAAAACTCAAAATACTTTCCATCATACAATCCTTATAACATGTAGGATTTTTAAGAGTCGAGTTTGTAATTTTTAAACCAAAATTAAATTTGTTATGATTTTTCTAACGTTTTTCGTTAAATAAATATATATAAAATACTTATGGTTTGAATTTTTAGTTCAAACTTTGTGAACACTTGTTTTTATCCATTGTTAACATAACTGCAAAGTTTCATAATCAAATTCCTTCGGATTCCCCACTTTTGAAGGTAGGGTGATGGTTCAAACATAAAAGCACTACCTAGTGTTCTAGCTAAAACAGCCTATTAAGCTACTTAGGGGGGGTGAGCCAACTGGTGAAAGTTGGAGTTGCCCCAAAGGTGCTTGTTTTAGCCGGCAAGCACCGAATGTCGCACATACTAGTGCGGCATTGGTAGCCTTTGTAGCCTTTTAAGCACAAATTGTCCGAGGTGGGAAGTAAAAGACCAAAATACCCCTCTTACGGCTAAAGGACAATTTGTGCTTAACGAGTGAGGAAGCGGGCGGATTCCTCCCGATGCGAAGGTGGGGATTAGTAGGAACTCGTTTTTGTGGTGGATGTATTGCGGTTTTGGCCTTCCATAGGAAAAGACCAAAATACCCCTACGACAAAAAGTAAGAGGTAGTCTATGGTTTTGTGTTGCTGCATTCCACAGACCCTCTTATGATTCCTAGTAGTCCTATTTGGCCCTACTTTTCACCGAAGAGGGTAGGGCAGTCGGTCACACAGAGGGGTTGGAGCTATTGGTTATTACAATTCCAAAGCAATTGAATCAGCAGCAATGGTAGGATTTGCCTCTAGACGATGGTTGTTTGCGGGCGTTGGAAGGGGTACGTAGCATAAATTTTTGGGACGGATCGGAGATGCTGTCGCTATAAGTCTCTAAACATCGAATGACGGGACGCGGAGACGTGATTCTGGAGGTGTTTAGAGCCGGTCCTTCGGAGATCTACGGCATGATTTTTGCTACTGCCAACTGAAATTCCCACAAACATACTTGATAACAGGTGTATCCTACTGTTGTGAATGATTCGTGATGCGGGATTGTGAAGTACGCCGTAGTTGCGCCTCGTATGGATGATCGGCTTCTATTCGGTAGGGAAAGGCAAGGGTAGATTATCACGCTACGAATCCTGTTGTTGATTTGCAAACTATCTGCAAATCTTTTGGATTCAAAGCTGAAAGTCATCATCTTGTCGTTCCTGCAAAACGGGGGAGGGGTCGGAAGAAGAAGTTGTGGCCATTGGTTTTCATGATTTGAAAGCGCATGAGTCTGCAGTAATGGTAGGATTTGCCTTTAGACGATGGTT
>JAUPFV010000144.1:142500-144480 GCA_036936605.1 Limnanthes douglasii subsp. nivea
GACGAAAAATAATTAAAGAAAAAAAAGCGACCAGCGAGGTTCGAACCCACGCCGTTGGGATATAAAAAGTCACTACTTCACTAACCGCTACACCAAACCTACATTGACGATATAGCTCGTATCCACTAGTATACAAACATACGGTAAGACTTCCATAAATTGGGGCTTTCCAAAATTGATTCGATATTCGGATAGTGTCGGCCATAAAATATGAAGCTATGCGGTGAAATCGGAATTCAAATCGAAAAATCGAGCCAATTTTAGGGTTTCTATTTCCTAAAATCCCTAAATAATTCTAAAAATCTAAAATTAACATGCAAAACGGCGTTTTTTTGGGTCCACACTTCGGTTAATCACCGTAGGTAATTAACCACCGCGTAGATCTCGAAAAACTGCATGGAATCCATATATAGAAATCCGCATTCGGACAACCGAGATATGGGAACCGAGCCATTGTTGGCCGGTTTTTTGCTGTCCAGCAATGTGGCGCCAATGGCCGGCCAATGTGGCACCAGTGGCCGGCCAGTGTGGCACCACTGTGGCCGGCAATGTGGCGCCAGTGGCCGGCCATTGTGGCCAGCATTTGAGGCGCCAGTGGCCAGTGCTGTGGCACCAGTGGCCAGCCAATGTGGTACCAGTGGCCAGCAATGTGGCGCCAGTGGCCAGCATTGTGGCGCCAGAGCCAGCATTTGAGGCTTGTTGCCAGTGCTGTGGCACCAGTGGCCGGCCATTGTGGTACCAGTGGGCAGCAATGTGGCGCCAGTGGCCAGCATTGTGGCGCCAGAGCCAGCATTTGAGGCTTGTGGCCAGTGCTGTGGCACCAGTGGCCGGCCATTGTGGTACCAGTGGGCAGCAATGTGGCGCCAGTGGCCAGCATTGTGGCGCCAGAGCCAGCATTTGAGGCGCCAGTGGCCGGTCAATGTGGTGCAAGTGGCCCGCATTGTGGCGCCAGTGGCAGGCCACTACTGGGCTGTGTCGTGCCAGCAGCGCCCCAAATGGGGCCAAAGAACATAGAAAATGTGATATCTTTTTTTCTACTCGTGCAAAACTCAAAATACTTTCCATCATACAATCCTTATAACATGTAGGATTTTTAAGAGTCGAGTTTGTAATTTTTAAACCAAAATTAAATTTGTTATGATTTTTCTAACGTTTTTCGTTAAATAAATATATATAAAATACTTATGGTTTGAATTTTTAGTTCAAACTTTGTGAACACTTGTTTTTATCCATTGTTAACATAACTGCAAAGTTTCATAATCAAATTCCTTCGGATTCCCCACTTTTGAAGGTAGGGTGATGGTTCAAACATAAAAGCACTACCTAGTGTTCTAGCTAAAACAGCCTATTAAGCTACTTAGGGGGGGTGAGCCAACTGGTGAAAGTTGGAGTTGCCCCAAAGGTGCTTGTTTTAGCCGGCAAGCACCGAATGTCGCACATACTAGTGCGGCATTGGTAGCCTTTGTAGCCTTTTAAGCACAAATTGTCCGAGGTGGGAAGTAAAAGACCAAAATACCCCTCTTACGGCTAAAGGACAATTTGTGCTTAACGAGTGAGGAAGCGGGCGGATTCCTCCCGATGCGAAGGTGGGGATTAGTAGGAACTCGTTTTTGTGGTGGATGTATTGCGGTTTTGGCCTTCCATAGGAAAAGACCAAAATACCCCTACGACAAAAAGTAAGAGGTAGTCTATGGTTTTGTGTTGCTGCATTCCACAGACCCTCTTATGATTCCTAGTAGTCCTATTTGGCCCTACTTTTCACCGAAGAGGGTAGGGCAGTCGGTCACACAGAGGGGTTGGAGCTATTGGTTATTACAATTCCAAAGCAATTGAATCAGCAGCAATGGTAGGATTTGCCTCTAGACGATGGTTGTTTGCGGGCGTTGGAAGGGGTACGTAGCATAAATTTTTGGGACGGATCGGAGATGCTGTCGCTATAAGTCTCTAAACATCGAATGACGGGACGCGGAGACGTGATTC
>JAUPFV010000145.1:27500-30000 GCA_036936605.1 Limnanthes douglasii subsp. nivea
GTTTGCCCACGATTTTCACTAACCACCAAGGTTAATCATGTGCTAACTTCTTCCCCACTCGTGCAAACGTGCCCAAACTTTGTGGGGAGGTGGATAATAACTGAATATGGCAGTTATCAAATTTTGGCACGAGCAAAAATGTGTTTGGCCCAACCGTTTTTCGGTTTGGCACGTTCTGGCCTGTTCTGGCCCACATTCTGGCCCAGTCTGGCCCCTCTGGCCGGCCAGAAACGTGCCAGCATGCGCCACAGCGCGCCACCATGGCCCACACTCACATTTCTTCGTGCCATCTTCTCCCAACACCTCCTCTAAGTCATTTCCAGCAGCTTGCTTGATCCTCAACCCAATTTCGCCTTAGACGAACCCCTTGCACTTGAACCAAAGTGCCCATTTGATATTTTGGCCTATTTTTCCAAGTCTCGCGCCAACTCCATTTTTCTCTTGGGTCTCCCTCGGTTTCTTCCGCGCTTGTGTCTCGATGCCATCTATCTCGCTCATTGCTAGTGCATTTTCGCCCATTATAACCATGCCCCTTTAGTAGGGTCTTACAGTAGGCCACTATCCTACCATCGAAAGTTGATAGGGCAGAAATTTGAATGATGCGTCGCCGGCACGATGGCCGTGCGATCCGTCGAGTTATCATGAATCATCAGAGCAACGGGCAAAGCCCGCGTCGACCTTTTATCTAATAAATGCATCCCTTCCAGAAGTCGGGGTTTGTTGCACGTATTAGCTCTAGAATTACTACGGTTATCCGAGTAGCAGATACCATCAAACAAACTATAACTGATTTAATGAGCCATTCGCAGTTTCACAGTCTGAATTAGTTCATACTTACACATGCATGGCTTAATCTTTGAGACAAGCATATGACTACTGGCAGGATCAACCAGGTAGCAATCATTCGCGAGGCCAACATCCATTTAACTTGCAGACCCGAAAGAGTCAACCAAATCAAAATAGACGCCGCCGTCGTTCGAAATGGAGCTTCAGTAGACGCATAGAGGCAAAGCCTCTCGTCCATTTTGCTTTCCGTCCCCAAAAGAACAGCCAATAACCCGTGCACCGAACGCAATCACATTATTAACATGAAACCGTAGTCGGGACACAGGAATTGGCTATCGGTTCGCATAGCGTCCCCGAAGGCACGTTACACAAAACATGTATACCCAACATGCGAATTCCATATCTTAGGTACTCAACACAGGATCCCGCATCTACCCACGTAGCTTTAACAGCACACGAGGAATACGTGATTCGAAATGATTGTCAATAGTTCCATGCGGATACACAAAGCCTATCGACTCACATTGCCATCCCGCTTCTCATACGCCGCACGTACGATTTGGTAATGATGTCCTCCTCCAACACGACGAGAGCATCTCACTAACGAAGATTCACATGGAATACTCCATCAAAACCAAACCTTTGCCGCCAGGCGCGCGACAAGTTTTTTTGTTAAATCCTGGGGAGAATTCAACATAGGTTCTACTTATCCAAACCTACCCTAGGCAACCACCGAACGAAAAATCGACATCCAAAGCCTAACCATCGGCATCATCACAATCCCCACTACACGATTCATTCGCAACAATAAGATACACCTGTTATCAAGTATGCTTGTGGGAATTTCAGTTGGCAGTAGCAAAAATCATGTCGTAGATCTCCGAAGGACCGGCTTTAAACACCTCCAGAATCACGTCTCCGCGTCCCGTCATTCGATGTTTAAAGACTTATAGCGACAGCATCTCCGATCCGTCCCAAAAATTTATGCTACATACCCCTTCCAACGCCCACAAGCAACCATCGTCTAAAGGCAAATCCTACCATTGCTGCAGACTCATGCGCTTTCAAATCATGAAAACCAATGGCCACAACTTTTTCTTCCGACCCCTCCCCCGTTTTGCAGGAACGACAAGATGATGACTTTCAGCTTCGAATCCAAAAGATTTGCAGATAGTTTGCAAATCAACAACAGGATTCGCAGCGTGATAATCTACCCTTGCCTTTCCCTACCGAATAGAAGCCGATCATCCATACGAGGCGCAACTACGGCGTACTTCACAATCCCGCATCACGAATCATTCACAACAGTAGGATACACCTGTTATCAAGTATGTTTGTGGGAATTTCAGTTGGCAGTAGCAAAAATCATGCCGTAGATCTCCGAAGGACCGGCTCTAAACACCTCCAGAATCACGTCTCCGCGTCCCGTCATT
Organism: Limnanthes douglasii subsp. nivea; assembly: GCA_036936605.1. Classification (NCBI taxonomy): domain Eukaryota; kingdom Viridiplantae; phylum Streptophyta; class Magnoliopsida; order Brassicales; family Limnanthaceae; genus Limnanthes; species Limnanthes douglasii. The sequence continues at coordinate 29,720 of JAUPFV010000145.1, forward strand.
CGATGTTTAGAGACTTATAGCGACAGCATCTCCGATCCGTCCCAAAAATTTATGCTACGTACCCCTTCCAACGCCCGCAAACAACCATCGTCTAAAGGCAAATCCCACCATTGCTGCTGATTAAAATGATTTGGAATCGTAATAACCAATAGCTCCAACCCCTCTGTATGACCGACTGCCCTACCCTCTTCGGTGAAAAGTAGGGCCAACTAGGACTACTAGGAATCATAAGAGGGTCTGTGGAATGCAGCAACGCAAAACCATAGACTACCTCTTACTTT
>JAUPFV010000145.1:40000-42500 GCA_036936605.1 Limnanthes douglasii subsp. nivea
CCCTTGCCTTTCCCTACCGAATAGAAGCCGATCATCCATACGAGGCGCAACTACGGCGTACTTCACAATCCCGCATCACGAATCATTCACAACAGTAGGATACACCTGTTATCAAGTATGTTTGTGGGAATTTCAGTTGGCAGTAGCAAAAATCATGCCGTAGATCTCCGAAGGACCGGCTCTAAACACCTCCAGAATCACGTCTCCGCGTCCCGTCATTCGATGTTTAGAGACTTATAGCGACAGCATCTCCGATCCGTCCCAAAAATTTATGCTACGTACCCCTTCCAACGCCCGCAAACAACCATCGTCTAAAGGCAAATCCCACCATTGCTGCTGATTAAAATGATTTGGAATCGTAATAACCAATAGCTCCAACCCCTCTGTATGACCGACTGCCCTACCCTCTTCGGTGAAAAGTAGGGCCAACTAGGACTACTAGGAATCATAAGAGGGTCTGTGGAATGCAGCAACGCAAAACCATAGACTACCTCTTACTTTTTGTCGTAGGGGTATTTTGGTCTTTTCCTATGGAAGGCCAAAACCGCAACACATCCACCACAAAAACGAGTTCCTACTAATCCCCACCTTCGCATCGGGAGGAATCCGCCCGCTTCCTCACTCGTTAAGCACAAATTGTCCTTTAGCCGTAAGAGGGGTATTTTGGTCTTTTACTTCCCACCTCGGACAATTTGTGCTTAAAAGGCTACAAAGGCTACCAATGCCGCACTAGTATGTGCGACATTCGGTGCTTGCCGGCTAAAACAAGCACCTTTGGGGCAACTCCAACTTTCACCAGTTGGCTCACCCCCCCTAAGTAGCTTAATAGGCTGTTTTAGCTAAAACACTAGGTAGTGCTTTTATGTTTGAACCATCACCCTACCTTCAAAAGTGGGGAATCCGAAGGAATTTGGTTATGAAACTTTGCAGTTATGTTAACAATGGATAAAAACAAGTGTTCACAAAGTTTGAACTAAAAATTCATACCATAAGTATTTTATATATATTTTTTTAACGAAAAACGTTAGAAAAATCATAACAAATTTACTTTTGGTTTAGAAATTACAAACTCGACTCTTAAAAATCCTACATGTTATAAGGATTGTATGATGGAAAGTATTTTGAGTTTTGCACGAGTAGAAAAAAAGATATCACATTTTTTATGTGCTTTGGCCCAATTTGGGGCGCTGCTGGCACCACACAGCCCAGTGTGGCCTGCCACTGGCGCCACAATGCGGGCCACTTGCACCACATTGGCCGGCCACTGGCGCCTCAAATGCTGGCTCTGGCGCCACAATGCTGGCCACTGGCGCCACATTGCTGGCCACTGGTGCCACAGCACTGGCCACTGGCGCCTCAAATGCTGGCTCTGGCGCCACAATGCTGGCCACTGGCGCCACATTGCTGGCCACTGGCGCCACATTGCTGGCCGAAGTGGCCGGCCACTGGCGCCACATTGCTGGCCACAGTGGTGCCACACTGGCCGGCCACTGGTGCCACATTGGCCGGTCACTGGTGCAACAATACCGGCCAATGGCGCCACAATGCTGGCCAATGGCGCCACATTGGCCGGCCACTTGCGCCACATTGCTGGCCAGCAAAAAACCGGCCAACAATGGCTCGGTTCCAATATCTTGTATGGATTTATCGGTTGTCCGAATGCGGATTTCTATATATGGATTCCATGCAGTTTTTCGAGATCTACGCGCTGGTTAATTACCTACGGTGATTAACCGAAGTGTGGAGCCAAAAAAACGCCGTTTTGCATGTTAATTTTAGATTTTTAGAATTATTTAGGGATTTTAGGAAATAGAAACCCTAATATTGGCTCGATTTTTCGATTTGAATTCCGATTTCACCGCATAGCTTTATATTTTATGGCCGACACTATCCGGATATCGAATCAATTTCGGAAAGCCCCAATTTATGGAAGTCTTACCGTATGTTTGTATATTAGTGGATACGAGCTATATCGTTAATGTAGGTTTGGTGTAGCGGTTAGTGAAGTAGTGACTTTTTATATCCCAATGGAGTGGGTTCGAACCTCGCTGGACGTTTTTTTTTCTTTAATTATTTTTTGTCCCTCCTTTCGAAGTAAATTCGTGGTGCTTGGTAGAGTTTACCGCGTGGTAGAAACAACGCTATGGTAAAGTTTGGGTATTTTTTTACCAACGCCGAAAAATAGGCCTTTATTTTATAACTCACAAATTTTTTACCATCACACTTGCAAGTCCGTAACTTTGGCTTAGGATGTCGGAATTGTGCGAATTATTTTTTCATTCCGCATTATTTTTCGGTATCTAAGCGATGGTGAAGTTTCGGTAATTTTTTACCTTTTGGTTTGTTCCTATAAATCCGGGTTATTTCGGTTGTTCTTATAACCGTAGCTCCAAACCTTTGCAAGTCCGTAACTTTAGCTTATGATGTCCGAATCATGTGATTTCTTTTTCATTCCACAATATTTTCCGATATCTATGCGATGGTAAGTTTTGGTAAATTT
>JAUPFV010000145.1:92500-95000 GCA_036936605.1 Limnanthes douglasii subsp. nivea
AACAGGATTCGCAGCGTGATAATCTACCCTTGCCTTTCCCTACCGAATAGAAGCCGATCATCCATACGAGGCGCAACTACGGCGTACTTCACAATCCCGCATCACGAATCATTCACAACAGTAGGATACACCTGTTATCAAGTATGTTTGTGGGAATTTCAGTTGGCAGTAGCAAAAATCATGCCGTAGATCTCCGAAGGACCGGCTCTAAACACCTCCAGAATCACGTCTCCGCGTCCCGTCATTCGATGTTTAGAGACTTATAGCGACAGCATCTCCGATCCGTCCCAAAAATTTATGCTACGTACCCCTTCCAACGCCCGCAAACAACCATCGTCTAAAGGCAAATCCCACCATTGCTGCTGATTAAAATGATTTGGAATCGTAATAACCAATAGCTCCAACCCCTCTGTATGACCGACTGCCCTACCCTCTTCGGTGAAAAGTAGGGCCAACTAGGACTACTAGGAATCATAAGAGGGTCTGTGGAATGCAGCAACGCAAAACCATAGACTACCTCTTACTTTTTGTCGTAGGGGTATTTTGGTCTTTTCCTATGGAAGGCCAAAACCGCAACACATCCACCACAAAAACGAGTTCCTACTAATCCCCACCTTCGCATCGGGAGGAATCCGCCCGCTTCCTCACTCGTTAAGCACAAATTGTCCTTTAGCCGTAAGAGGGGTATTTTGGTCTTTTACTTCCCACCTCGGACAATTTGTGCTTAAAAGGCTACAAAGGCTACCAATGCCGCACTAGTATGTGCGACATTCGGTGCTTGCCGGCTAAAACAAGCACCTTTGGGGCAACTCCAACTTTCACCAGTTGGCTCACCCCCCCTAAGTAGCTTAATAGGCTGTTTTAGCTAAAACACTAGGTAGTGCTTTTATGTTTGAACCATCACCCTACCTTCAAAAGTGGGGAATCCGAAGGAATTTGGTTATGAAACTTTGCAGTTATGTTAACAATGGATAAAAACAAGTGTTCACAAAGTTTGAACTAAAAATTCATACCATAAGTATTTTATATATATTTTTTTAACGAAAAACGTTAGAAAAATCATAACAAATTTACTTTTGGTTTAGAAATTACAAACTCGACTCTTAAAAATCCTACATGTTATAAGGATTGTATGATGGAAAGTATTTTGAGTTTTGCACGAGTAGAAAAAAAGATATCACATTTTTTATGTGCTTTGGCCCAATTTGGGGCGCTGCTGGCACCACACAGCCCAGTGTGGCCTGCCACTGGCGCCACAATGCGGGCCACTTGCACCACATTGGCCGGCCACTGGCGCCTCAAATGCTGGCTCTGGCGCCACAATGCTGGCCACTGGCGCCACATTGCTGGCCACTGGTGCCACAGCACTGGCCACTGGCGCCTCAAATGCTGGCTCTGGCGCCACAATGCTGGCCACTGGCGCCACATTGCTGGCCACTGGCGCCACATTGCTGGCCGAAGTGGCCGGCCACTGGCGCCACATTGCTGGCCACAGTGGTGCCACACTGGCCGGCCACTGGTGCCACATTGGCCGGTCACTGGTGCAACAATACCGGCCAATGGCGCCACAATGCTGGCCAATGGCGCCACATTGGCCGGCCACTTGCGCCACATTGCTGGCCAGCAAAAAACCGGCCAACAATGGCTCGGTTCCAATATCTTGTATGGATTTATCGGTTGTCCGAATGCGGATTTCTATATATGGATTCCATGCAGTTTTTCGAGATCTACGCGCTGGTTAATTACCTACGGTGATTAACCGAAGTGTGGAGCCAAAAAAACGCCGTTTTGCATGTTAATTTTAGATTTTTAGAATTATTTAGGGATTTTAGGAAATAGAAACCCTAATATTGGCTCGATTTTTCGATTTGAATTCCGATTTCACCGCATAGCTTTATATTTTATGGCCGACACTATCCGGATATCGAATCAATTTCGGAAAGCCCCAATTTATGGAAGTCTTACCGTATGTTTGTATATTAGTGGATACGAGCTATATCGTTAATGTAGGTTTGGTGTAGCGGTTAGTGAAGTAGTGACTTTTTATATCCCAATGGAGTGGGTTCGAACCTCGCTGGACGTTTTTTTTTCTTTAATTATTTTTTGTCCCTCCTTTCGAAGTAAATTCGTGGTGCTTGGTAGAGTTTACCGCGTGGTAGAAACAACGCTATGGTAAAGTTTGGGTATTTTTTTACCAACGCCGAAAAATAGGCCTTTATTTTATAACTCACAAATTTTTTACCATCACACTTGCAAGTCCGTAACTTTGGCTTAGGATGTCGGAATTGTGCGAATTATTTTTTCATTCCGCATTATTTTTCGGTATCTAAGCGATGGTGAAGTTTCGGTAATTTTTTACCTTTTGGTTTGTTCCTATAAATCCGGGTTATTTCGGTTGTTCTTATAACCGTAGCTCCAAACCTTTGCAAGTCCGTAACTTTAGCTTATGATGTCCGAATCATGTGATTTCTTTTTCATTCCACAATATTTTCCGATATCT
>JAUPFV010000145.1:102500-107500 GCA_036936605.1 Limnanthes douglasii subsp. nivea
GCAAACGAAAGTATTCCGGCGATTCCACCACCGCAAGAGGTAGCCAAAACTGCAAACAATACTTTTTCCGGTGATCGGAATTTCGCTATCGGCGTTCGTGGAAAGTCAACGACGCATTCAAGAGGGGTGCGTAACAGTCGGGATCATTCATCCAAAATCATGACTGCATTTAAGGCTACCGTTACTAATGGAAAGGAGAATAATGTTGACACAGCACTAAATGTTCACAGAAATGAGATAAATTCTCCTATTCAAAATTTCAAATTCAAATCTCCTGCCATTAATGACAGAGAGATTAATGTATGCGGAAATAAGACTGTCGGTTTAAAAGAAAATTTGAATGAGAATGAAAACCGTTCCAGCGACTTCATCACACTTAAAGACGGAAAGAATTGTCACCTGCCTACAATTAAAGAGAAGAACAGTAACGTGAACATAATTAATGCAAAGGAGGGTTCCAGGGACTTCACTACAATTAAATATGTGAAGAATAGTAACCTGCGTACAATTCAAACAGAGAATAGTAACGTGAAGAAAATAAATGCTTTTAATGCAAAGGAAAATAACAGTAACGTGAAGAGAATAAATGCTTTTAATGCAAAGGAAAATAACGTGCACCACAATACACTATATAAAGCAACAGAAGGCCATGCGAGTGAAAGTAAATCTTTTAAATTCAGAGAAAAGAATTTAGCATATACAGTGCACGAATTTACTTCGGAGAGGGTTTTTAATTTAAATGGAGAAGACAGTACTTCCAGGGATCTAAATGCAATCGAAGTAAATAAAGACCTTCCTGCAATTAACAAAGGTAATGTGAATCCTTTTACTTCTGAATTTACTTCACAAAGATTTTTGAATTTGAAGGGAAAAGGTATTAAATCCGGGGACTCAACTACAATAGAAGACGGGAATGAGAATTTGAATCGGAACAGCGAACAAGGATTTAATTCAGAAAATTTGAATAGAAAAGACTTCAATTCTGGGGACTCAACTGCAATTAAAGACGGGATTTTGAATTTGAATTCGAACAGGGTGCAAGGAATTAGTTCAACAGATCTGAATATCCGAAATAAAGGTAATGGCCTCTCAATTCACAAGGAAGGTAATAATACAAATCCATTTCCTTCTTTTCAAACTAATAATGTATGGAACCGACAATCATCATACAAGAGTGATCCGAATACGTCCTCAACGCGCACAACACAAACTCCATCTAAAACGTTCTCCAGTCTATTTCAAGGCTCCCGTTTAGAATCGAAAGGGTTGAAGTTACGGTTCATTGCTCCTCCTATTAATGATGAAGAAATCACTCTCGACCATATGGATGAAATCCCAATTGTTGAGACTTGGGGACACTGCCTCATAGGCTGTTTCACTGGACGATTCCCTGGTAAGCTTGCACTTGACTCAATAACGAAATCTTGGGGTGTTGGATGCAGGGTTTTGCCTTATGGCAAAGGGTGGACCGTCTTCAAGTTCTCTAATGAACAAGATTTGCTGAAAGTTCTTCAAGGTGGCCCGTATACCATTTATGGAAAGACACTCTTATTAAAGCAGATTGAGAGAGGCACAATGCTCACAGATGATCTCTTCACAAAGATCCCAACTTGGGTTGTGCTCCGTGACATTCCCTTGGGTTTCTGGAGTGAATCTGGCCTTAGCAAGATCGCCTCCAAGGTTGGTAAGCCTTTATATACTGACCAATTTACTTGTGACAAGTCCAGGATGGCCTACGCACGTGTTTTGATTGAGATTGATGTGAGTAAAGAACCAATTACAAAGTTTGGTGTCAATTTGCCTTGCGGGAAGCGCTATGAACAAACGGTGGAGTACGAGAACTACCCTTTATTTTGCCATACATGTCAATGCTTTGGGCACAACCACCTGTGTTGTCCACCTAAACCAAATACCAGTACACAAAAAAAGGATGCAATGAAAGGGCAAAGAATGCCACAAAATGGTGAACAGCCACAAACAAATGAGCACCGGGAGCATCGAAAAGCCCATGCAAATGCTACCCCACAGAAAAAACCGTCAGTTAGCACACAGCCGAAGCAAACTGGCCAACAAACAAAACCATCCCATAAAACTAGCACCAAAGACAAACAGATGGCAGCTGATAACAAACCTCAAGACAAGGGAGGTAACAAGTCCTATACAACTGAAACCATGATTGACACCCCCATGGAACATGATGATGAATTTGAGGCACCATCAATCTTGAGCAATCCCCTGGCAGATACTCGAGACTGGGATCCAACATTTGAACATCAAACAAATGATGATTTTACACATCTACCAAACAGGCCTGCCGAGCATTCTGATCAGCCTTGGCAAAAGGTGCAAAGCAAAAAGACAAAGAAAAACGCGAGGCGCGGAGTGCCCATAAACTCCTCGGTTAATAAATGAAGATCCTTAGTTGGAACATCAGGGGCCTATGCGGGCGTGCAGATCGAGGCGCTTCTCTCTCCACGGTTTGTAAACTCGTAAGAAAAAATTCTTTGCCCCTGTTTTGCCTGTTAGAAACGAAATTCTCGCAAGATCGTTTAGCCAACTTTATGTCTACTCGTTTCTTAAAATGGAATCATGTTTCTAATCTTGATGTTATTCCTGGAGGACGCATCGTTGTTGTTTGGGATGCTAGTAGGGTATCTTGTACAGTGATTGAAATTGGAAGACAACACATCCACTTTCAAGTCCATTGCAACGTCACCCAAGAAACTTTTTATGTTACCTTCGTTTACCCTTTGTATACAGTACCGCAAAGGAGAGTTCTTTGGGAGCACCTAACCACCATCGGGGCCAACATTCGTTTACCTTGGATGATTATGGGAGATTATAACACGTATTGTGCACCAGGGGACCGAATTAAGGCTGCTCCTCTTCGAAATAGTGAGTTAATTGATTTAAATAATTTTCGAATATCTCATGGTCTTGTTGATGCACCTTCCACAGGTCCTTTCTTCACTTGGACAAATAATACTGTTTGGGCTAAGCTTGACCGAGTCCTTATAAATCATGGGTGGAGTGATAGGAATCTCATATGTAGAGCATCGTTCCTTCCGATGGAACCCGTATCCGACCATAGCCCAGTTATTGCATCGGTTATTCGAGACTTTCAGCATGGTTGTCGGCCATTCAGATTCTTCAACATGTGGCTTAAACATCCCAGGTTTGCTAGTATCGTACAAAGTTCATGGGGGCAGTTTATTGATGGTACGAAACAATATATACTTGCGCAGAAGTTGAAAGCCCTAAAACGTCCATTAAGAGAATTGAATAAAGCTGAGTACGGGGGTATTCTTGAGCGAACGGCTACTGCAAATTCAGAATTTAAAGAGGCTTTATCCTCTCTTATGGCTGATCCTGACAACACTACTTTAAAAGAGGAGGTTCACAGATTACGGGCTCGTGCGAACTTCCTCCTTGATGCCGAGAAGAGTTTTCTCCAACAGCGTATGCGGACTACCCACTTAGTTGATGGAGATAGAGGTACGAAATACTTCCACAGCTTAATCAACCGAGACAATGCAAGAAAAAACATATCATACATCGTCCGAGATGACGGCACCCGCACCACATCCCCAATAGAAGTCGCCTCCCTCCTTGTAGATTTCTACACACACCTTTTTGGCACATCCCGGACAAGCACCCCCATTGACCCGACAGTCATGAGTCACGGACCACTAGTTGAGGATCAGTTTTATGAGCAGCTTCTTAAACCTGTGGAAGGTGATGAAATCCGGACTGCACTCTTTGATATCGGGAATGACAAGGCCCCGGGACCGGACGGCTACACCTCGGCTTTCTTCAAAAAGAATTGGGATATTGTGGGCACAGATTTGATTGATTGTGTTTGTGAGTTTTTCGACACCGGTAGTTTACTTCGCGCAACAAATCACACCATCCTCTCCCTCATACCGAAGAAAGACAACGATCCTAAGGTGGGTGACTTTAGGCCAATTGGTCTCACAAATGTTACTTATAAAGTGATTACCAAAATTTTGGCTAACCGAATGGCACCCTTACTTCCAACTCTCATCGACAAAGGACAAGGTGCTTTCGTAAGTGGTCGAAATCTTGTTGATAACGTTTTCCTTGCCCAAGAGTTGGTTAGAGGTTCGAACCGTGCAAGAATTTCTCCACGATGTATGCTCATGGTAGATATTCGCAAAGCTTTTGACACAGTCTCATGGGACTTCCTATCAACAATACTCCATGGTATCGGCTTTCCTCCTAAGTTTGTGGGCTGGATTCTTGCTTGTGTTACTACAGCATCTTTTTCGGTTTCCATCAATGGTGAGCTTCATGGTTTCTTTCGTGGGCAACGAGGCTTAAGGCAAGGTGATCCCATGTCCCCTACTTTATTCATCATTTGCCTTGAATATCTATCCCGATTGTTAAAGAAGAGATCGAGTGAATCGGGCTTTAAATTCTACCCGAAATGTGCCCGCACGCACACCACTCATCTTGCTTTTGCAGACGATTTGATGCTTTTCTCACGAGGGGACGAGACATCGGTTAACATCCTTATGGATTGTTTGGGACATTTGGAGGATGTATCGGGTCTCTCATTGAACCCTACTAAATCCACAATATATCTAGCCGGAGTTAATGGGATTGTCTATGATCGGATTATGGAGAGAGTCGGATTTGAAGTTGGCACATACCCTGTTCGTTACTTGGGGATACCTCTCGCTCCAATGACGGTTTCAGTTACTGATTTTGCTCCTTTGACTGCTGCTATCTCGAGTTACATTGAGAAATGGGAGCACATGAAACTTTCTTACGCGGGAAAACTTCAACTGATCACATCCGTGCTTCAAGGAGTAGAATGTTTTTGGTTCCGCGCTTTTCCTTTGCATTCGGCGGTCCTTAATACCATCCGCTCGCTCTGCCTCAAGTTTTTCTGGGGGGGTAGACCAGCTCGGATTGCATGGGACAAAATTTGTAAACCAAAGGATGAAGGAGGTCTTGGACTTAAAGATATAAGAGTT
>JAUPFV010000145.1:142500-144438 GCA_036936605.1 Limnanthes douglasii subsp. nivea
ACCTCGGACAATTTGTGCTTAAAAGGCTACAAAGGCTACCAATGCCGCACTAGTATGTGCGACATTCGGTGCTTGCCGGCTAAAACAAGCACCTTTGGGGCAACTCCAACTTTCACCAGTTGGCTCACCCCCCCTAAGTAGCTTAATAGGCTGTTTTAGCTAAAACACTAGGTAGTGCTTTTATGTTTGAACCATCACCCTACCTTCAAAAGTGGGGAATCCGAAGGAATTTGGTTATGAAACTTTGCAGTTATGTTAACAATGGATAAAAACAAGTGTTCACAAAGTTTGAACTAAAAATTCATACCATAAGTATTTTATATATATTTTTTTAACGAAAAACGTTAGAAAAATCATAACAAATTTACTTTTGGTTTAGAAATTACAAACTCGACTCTTAAAAATCCTACATGTTATAAGGATTGTATGATGGAAAGTATTTTGAGTTTTGCACGAGTAGAAAAAAAGATATCACATTTTTTATGTGCTTTGGCCCAATTTGGGGCGCTGCTGGCACCACACAGCCCAGTGTGGCCTGCCACTGGCGCCACAATGCGGGCCACTTGCACCACATTGGCCGGCCACTGGCGCCTCAAATGCTGGCTCTGGCGCCACAATGCTGGCCACTGGCGCCACATTGCTGGCCACTGGTGCCACAGCACTGGCCACTGGCGCCTCAAATGCTGGCTCTGGCGCCACAATGCTGGCCACTGGCGCCACATTGCTGGCCACTGGCGCCACATTGCTGGCCGAAGTGGCCGGCCACTGGCGCCACATTGCTGGCCACAGTGGTGCCACACTGGCCGGCCACTGGTGCCACATTGGCCGGTCACTGGTGCAACAATACCGGCCAATGGCGCCACAATGCTGGCCAATGGCGCCACATTGGCCGGCCACTTGCGCCACATTGCTGGCCAGCAAAAAACCGGCCAACAATGGCTCGGTTCCAATATCTTGTATGGATTTATCGGTTGTCCGAATGCGGATTTCTATATATGGATTCCATGCAGTTTTTCGAGATCTACGCGCTGGTTAATTACCTACGGTGATTAACCGAAGTGTGGAGCCAAAAAAACGCCGTTTTGCATGTTAATTTTAGATTTTTAGAATTATTTAGGGATTTTAGGAAATAGAAACCCTAATATTGGCTCGATTTTTCGATTTGAATTCCGATTTCACCGCATAGCTTTATATTTTATGGCCGACACTATCCGGATATCGAATCAATTTCGGAAAGCCCCAATTTATGGAAGTCTTACCGTATGTTTGTATATTAGTGGATACGAGCTATATCGTTAATGTAGGTTTGGTGTAGCGGTTAGTGAAGTAGTGACTTTTTATATCCCAATGGAGTGGGTTCGAACCTCGCTGGACGTTTTTTTTTCTTTAATTATTTTTTGTCCCTCCTTTCGAAGTAAATTCGTGGTGCTTGGTAGAGTTTACCGCGTGGTAGAAACAACGCTATGGTAAAGTTTGGGTATTTTTTTACCAACGCCGAAAAATAGGCCTTTATTTTATAACTCACAAATTTTTTACCATCACACTTGCAAGTCCGTAACTTTGGCTTAGGATGTCGGAATTGTGCGAATTATTTTTTCATTCCGCATTATTTTTCGGTATCTAAGCGATGGTGAAGTTTCGGTAATTTTTTACCTTTTGGTTTGTTCCTATAAATCCGGGTTATTTCGGTTGTTCTTATAACCGTAGCTCCAAACCTTTGCAAGTCCGTAACTTTAGCTTATGATGTCCGAATCATGTGATTTCTTTTTCATTCCACAATATTTTCCGATATCTATGCGATGGTAAGTTTTGGTAAATTTTACCCAACGTGGAAAAATAGGATTGTTTTAGCTAAACCGGTGGGTTATAGCTAAGGGTTTTTTTACCATCACCTTTGCAAGTCCGTAACTTTGGCTTCGGATGTCGGAATTGTCCGAT
>JAUPFV010000146.1:0-143020 GCA_036936605.1 Limnanthes douglasii subsp. nivea
ACAATATGCTCATTCAGATAGTACATCAAATATCTTGTAGAAAATTTATTGGGAATAATAAGAGGTAATGAGCAGACAACAATGCAATGTTATACCATAACATTTGACCCATCTAAAGAAACCCAATAACAAATAACGAGCTCTGGGTTTAGGACCACCGTGGACAGATAAACCGAAATAATGTAGAAGTAGACAACCCCAGAGAGGAAGAAAATGAGAATGACCCCCTAGAATAAGAAATCAGTTTTACATTGGAAGAGTGAAAAGTCGTCATAATAGGTAACAAAATGGATATAGAATTCAAAAGTAGTTTAATAACTTTGTTACAGAAAAATGAAGATGTGTTTGCATGGAGTGCGTAGCAAGCAACAACAGTCGATCCATATTTCATTTGTCATTCATTAGTCGTTAACAGTAATGTTCTCCCAATACGGAAAAAACGGTGAACCTTCTCTCTAAAAAAGTCATAGGCGACATTTGGAGAGGTGGACAAGTTAGTCAAGTTGGGTCACATCAGGAAAGCCCAACACCCGACTTGGATAACGAATCTAGTGTTAGTAAAAAAGAAGAAAATATAACGACGTATGTGTGTCAACTTCACCGACCTCCGCCGAGCAATGCCAAAAGACGTATTTCCTCTTCCAAAAATCAACCAATTAGTCGATGCCGCCTCCATAAACGTATTTCTATCATTGATGAATGTATACTCAAAATATAACCAGATATTCTATGAACCTCACGGGCGAGGATCATATGAAACTCCAAATGGAGCGAGGTCTCTACTGCTATAAGGTCATGTCATTCGGAATGAAAAATGTGGGTTCAACATATTAAAGGTTAATCAATAAGATATTCAAAGGAAAACTGGGCCAGTACCTGGAAGCTTAAATCGATGATATGATTGTGTAAAGAGACTCTAAGGATAGTTAACTTGAATTCATGGGGATAGCTCTCCAAACGCTACGCAACCCTCTTAAATGCTCTTTTGGTGTGCGCAGTGAAAGATTTTAGGTTTTATTGTTATTCTAAAAGACATACAAACCGACCTCACTTAACCAAAGGCAATATTAACCATGTAGCCTCCAATAAACATAAGATAAGTACAACACATATTGGGATGCTTAATTCCCTCTCCTGATTCATCTTCAGATCATCGGATAAAATCCGACCATTCTTCAAAGTATTGAAGGAAGCCACAAAATTCAACTGGACAGACGAATGCAATGTGACATTCAAGTATTAAAAGCATATTTTACATCGTTAGAAGTATTAACCACACTCGACATTGAATAACATATTTATATGTACCTCTTATTGTTGATATATATACAGTAAGTGGTGTGCTCATACGATAAACAAAGAGCGTACAATGAATAGTGTAATATTTCAGCAAAGGATTAGTTGATGCTGAAACGAGGTATCTAAATTTAGAAAAAATAGCCTTTGGATCAGTGGTTGCAACCATTAATTTCCGCCTGTATTTTTAAAGCCACACTATCATCATGCGCACTTCATTCCCGTTACACAAAGTACTTTAAATACCAGACATTTCAGGAAGATTGACAAGGTGGTCAGTTGAACTGTGAGCTTTCGATATAGGCTACAAGCCAATAGGAGAAATAAAATGGCAAAAGGTAGCTGACTTCATCAATGAATTCATAGGATGTGGGGGCTCAGATTGATGATATAACAGAATAAAAAGAAGACGTCCCTCAGTGGTCAGTTAGGCGGATGGGGCATCGAACACAACTAGAGAGGTATCAGAGTCGTGTTGAGGACACCTTTTGGGGAATAAATTCGACAGCAATATTATTTTCTTTCAAAGCAACCAATAATGCAGCATAGTACAAAAAAATGCTAGCAGGCCTAAAATTAGCCCACATATGCGGAGCTAGGCGACTTATAGTCCACTCAGATTCAAAACTAGTGATTGATCAAGATATGGAGACTTTTGAAACTAAACGGGAAGCAGAAGCATAAAAAGTGCAACCTGGCCACTATAGGGTTGTGTTAACAATGAGGAAGCAGAAGCAATCCTTAAAGACATGCACGCAGAGGAAGCATGAGCCCATTGTGGATACATGAGTTTAATAAGAATATTCTTACTTACAGAATTTTATTAGCCTAAGCTCGCTACAGAAGTGTCGACATTGGTGTAAAAATACCATCTTGTTAGCAATCTACAACTAAACAACATATACCCAGTGAGTCAATCAGTATTGTACCAGCACCGTGCCCTTTCGACAAATGGGGGATAAACTTAATCTGACCCTCCTAACGGAAACCGGTAAATGGAAATTTCTTGTGGTGGCAGTTGATTATCATAGTATATCATTGTCACTAAATTCTCTCACCGTGGCCTTCTTATCTATAGACCAATATCAACTTCTTATCACATGAGTGATTGTCATATGCCTCCTAATTATGATACCAAATAATCCTTGCAAAATACTTCCATACTTCTCAATTTATATTGTATTGTACAAGCAAATGACTAATTGGTTCTATACTTCCACAAAATTAACATGTGGATGCAATATAGGTTTACTTTTTCTATAAGATTTATCAATTCAATTGTTGATCAACTTCCATAAAAGAAAAGAGCATCTTTTAAGTATTGTGTTATTCCAAATTCTGTTATAGAAATTGGATTTTGAACTTATGTCTCTGATGTTATTCATGTATCCTTTAAGTTAAATTCACCAATTTTCAGATAGTATCCATTTTAGTGCATCAACTTCTGATTCTTTAATTGATAATATTTTTATTTTATTAATGTCTTCTGTTAAATCATCATTCTTTAGTATCTCTAAATTACAACATCCTTCATTATAGTAGTTTTTAAACTTATCCTCTTCATACCAATGGTTGCACTCTTTATTAAAAAGAAGAATAAAAGTTTTTATATCACCATATTTGTCAATCCATAAGTTTATATCTCCTCTACCAATATGCCAATATATATAGAATTCTCTAATATACCTGATGTTTAACAATCTCTTCCAGCATTTGTAGCTATTACTAGTAGATTTAACTTGTAAAGGATGATAACTTTTACAATATATTGAATGGATATTTAAACTATACAGTTTTTTGCTACCTGAATTCGAACCATAGCTTACATGCGTAAGATAGTTGAATGTCTTCCAATATTCTTATGTTTAAACCTCCATCATCATAAAACTTACAAAAATGAGACCATTTTGTCCAGTGAATTGCTTGTGTAGAACAATTAAATCCCCATAAGAATATGTTGAGAATCTTTTCTATTTTATTGATTAACTGCTTTAGGTATTAAACAATTTTGTAGGTGGTAAATTGGTAAGACCATCAACACTGATTAGATAAGTGTAAGTCTACCAACAAAAGATAGGATCTCACTATCCAATTCTATTCCTGATTTTAGTCATCAGTTCATCGTAGTGACAAATTTTAAGACTTAATTGTATATAGACACCAAGGTATTTGATAGATAAGTATTCATGCTTAAATCTTGTAAGATTTTCAATTACTTTAATTCTAGCTTGAGCCACACTCGAATGAGTAATTATTTTGGTTTTATCTTTTTTTATTAATTAACCTGATCTTTTTTTATATTGCTGGATGAACATAGTTATTTGTTTAATGTTTTAAGGAGATTTAATCTGCAAAGGCAGAGCATGGTAAGACCAGTGAACTACTTGTTTTGTATCTCAATTATCTGCTATCTTCAAATATGTTTTTTAATATCTGAATTATATCTTCTTCTGCAATGATAAAAATACTATGGGATATATGATCCCATCGTCTAACTCATTTTCTGGACTTAAAATACCCTTGTAATTGACCATTAACTATTATTGAAAACCAGACAGAATTGATCATTTTCATAATTATGTTCATGAATATGATTCCAAAACCAAAAGCTTTCATGATACTTAGAATAAAGTTAAATGAAAGCCTATAAAATGCTTTAGGAAAATCTATTTTGATTAGAGTGTTTCCACTCCTAAATTTTCTTTTAAGTCATGGGCTAACTCTTGAGTCATTAATATATTATCATGAATATTCCTACATTTAACGAATGTTCATTTCTCATCGGATATTATCTTAGGTAAAAACGTAGATATTATTTCATTCAAAATATTTGATATGTATCTATTAAATATTATACATAAGCTAAATATCTAAAGTCATTCAAAGTTTGAGTGGAATCAACAATTGGTATTAGGAAAGTAGAAGTTGCCTAAATACCTTGCAGAATAGTTTGACCAAAAAATATTTCTTTTGTTGCAGCACATAGTTCCTTGGAGATTATAAGCCAACATGTTTAAAATAATTTATTATTAAATCCATCAAATCCAGTAGTGCTATTGGGGCTTAAATATTCAACATTTCTAAAGATCTCATATTCTGTAGGTAAATCTATAAGCTTTTTATTTTCTTCATCATAAAATTAGTTTTGGAATAATGTTATAAAGATCATATAATTCCTCTTGATTTTTTTGAGATGGTAAGTGAGCTTTGAAGTATTTCTCATTTGAATTTCTTAAATCTACTTGATCCTTTAACCATGTATCTCCTTTTAGAATACCATTAATTTTGTTTTTTCTCTTCATTTTCTTAACATATTTATTAAAGCCAACAGTACTTATATCACCACTTTTTAACCAATTAATGCTACTTTTATGTTACCAATATGACTATTCTTTAGCCAAATAAATAAAAAAGATTGACTTAAATTTTAACTAGTTTGATTTTACCTTTTAGACTCTTAGAATCCTTATATCATATTTGCATAAACTTTACTTCTTCTTATACATGTGCTACTGCATCAAAAACATTTCCAAAAATATCCCAATCCCAACTTTTAAGCTTGTATTTTAGCGTTTTAAGATTATTCCAAAAAAATGAATGAGAGATCTTGTTATTTCCTCATTCAAGTTTTAGTTCAACTGTCTTAAAAGATGATTTGATTATGTTGTGATCAAATGAGATAGTTATAACCAACAAGGAGTGACCTCACCCAGTTTTGGATAGGTGTTTAACTATGATGTTATCAAAATAATCCAACAAAGCTGAATTATATAAAACTTTGTCAAGCCTTTTCCATTTTCAGTTATTAGTCAAAGTAAATTTTGAACTAGAAAATCGTGCATCCTCTAATTGACAATCAAGTATAGTATTACTAAAATCATCTATACTCCTTATGCATAAGATGAAGCACGACCGTTGTTCTTGTGAGTTTGCAATATCATTGAAATCTCTCATTACCATTCATTCTTTAGAGTTATCAATCAATTATTTTAGGGATTCCCAAAGTATATTTTTTTTCTCTATAATGCGCTTAGAGTAAACCACGTTGACCAAAAATTCCATATCCATGATAGAATGCTTTACTTTTAAATGCAAACCTGTAGTGCAAGAGATGTTGAAAGACTTCTACTGGTCCATTGAAAGATTTTATTTTATATTATTGGATTTTATGTTAAATATTTTCTTATATTCTTTTCCTTCTTATATTTTACTTAGTGCTAGAGATGTTGGAAGACTTCCACTGGTCATTTGAGTAGGTGATGCTGTCTCCATATCTAAATTTTCAAAATCATTGATTAATGAGAAGATTACTCAAGTTTCAATTGAATGCAAGGTTTCTATAATCTTTTTATCTATATCTCTCTGAGTAACATTTTCATATTCTTGAACTATCTTATAATTTTCAAGGTTTTCCTTAGTTAATTTTTTTCCTTAGATCATTGAGTTTTCGTTTTTTCTGGATTCTGTAAATTGAGTAGAGTTGAATTGATCATTGAATTTTTATCCTCTATATGTTAGAGTTCTTATTTGTGATTGTTGTTCAGACCGATTTCTTACATTCGTTGGTCTGGTTGTTTCCATTTGAGAGCTAGTGCTTCCATCATATATCTTATTATTTATAATAACATATTTAATCTTAGGAATCCATATTACATTTTGACCAATTATGTTTCTGTTTGTGATTGTCTGAATATATAATATGAATATATAATATGTACTTGATTTTTCCTTTGGTTCTCACTATCTTTGAGTGTATTCAGATTCTTGCATTTTGATGTCTTTGCATAATTTTTTATGTTTTTGTTATGAAACAAAGGCTGGTTAGTATGGTTGTTTGATAAGGTTTGTTCAAAAATCGGATTAGTTATAAATTCAGTTATTTGGTTAGGATTGTATGATATCTTTTTTGAAACAAATTTTGTTTGACAGTCGTGGATCTTCCTCATTGGTTGCACTCTGATTTGAGTTTTGAACGAGAGTTTCCTCTGTTTATGAAAACAAAGAGTGGTATTTCAAGTTTGAAAGGAGTAATGGAGATATAAGCTGACGGTGGAGGTTGAGGTGGCGGATTGAATGGTAAATTTTCTCAAGTTATAATGTTGAAGATCGGCGAGAGCGGGTTTCTGACCAGTCATGTGTCTAATGACGATAACTGAAAAATTCAGTTTTAAACACTTTGTTTCTTGGAGAGTTTTAGTTTTAATTCAGATAAAAATCATATTATAGTTAAAATAATAATAATACTAATAATAATTTTAAAAATTAAATAAATAAATATAATATTAACGAATGTTTTTAGATAATCTGCGAAATAATGCTTTTAAAAAAATCATAATAAATGTCGTTCGAAAATTTTAATATAATTTTATCATTGAGTTTATTATCTTTATTATTTATTGTGCTTTTTTTATATTATAACTTTTAATAAAAGTTAATTAAATAAATTTATAATATATTTAAAAAAAAAATTCAAAATCCACCCTCTCATTTTAATATTCCTATAACCCATCTATTTTAAACCAAAAAATGTAGTATAGTATATATTTGCGTTAGTTTTTAGGCGGTAAAAGTTAATAATTCAAAATGTAAAAGAGACAATGTTAGAAATAGGAGGTGTGAGTCAAAAGAAGAGTGAAAGATTCACACTTGAGTCAATCTTTGACCATAGTAAAAAACCATATCTTTGACCAGTAAAATAACAGGTTTTAGTTTTACACAAGAAAGTGGGGTAATCAAGACCCTACCTAGGCCTACTTTGTGGTCCCAACCAAGAATAATAAGGTAACAAAAAGAAACAGCTTTTGATAAAATTGGTCTTCTGGTTCTGGATTTAAAACAATTTAATTTTGTATCACACCATTACTAATACTATAGAGTATAGAGGAGTACTGTAGAATATGAAAGAACAAAATCACAAATTTCAACATCATATTTAGTTCTTTGCATTTATTACCATCATTGTCTTGTCTACTACCTTGAACTAAAGAATGCGTAGCAACTTCTTTTAGTTTGTGGTCGCTGCATTGCATATGCTGTGGGCAGCGCATGGTAGTTTAATACTAGTCGTAAGTACAGTTTATTATTGCAGAAAAGTAAGTGAGATCTACCATTTCACCCTCTAAAGTCTAAACCTCTGGGTTCTTTTTTTCTTTTTTCAAGTATTAGACGTAACAGAAAAAGAATAGTAGCCCCTGAGGGTAGCTGAGTTGATTGAGTATGGCATTTTTATAACCAAAAGGTCATGAGTTCTAGTCCCTTTACATACGCTTTCTCGGCTGAGCCTGTCATCTTGTGTGGTTTACCTTCTGGCGTTGGTTTGCAGGCTATCGCGTCAGACTGAGGGTCTACCCTGTGCGCACTCATTGCACTCTGAGTAGCGGCTGCGGGTTCCCTCCGGAAAAAAAAAATAGTAAATTCCTTTTTTAAGTTTAATATTTATTATTATATTAAAATGTTAAAATTTGTAATTTTTAATCGATGTAAGTTGTGTTTTTAAACCAATGGGTCTCCATTTTAAATGCCTATTAAAACGAAATGTAAAAAAGGAAATAGTAAGACACAATTAAATTCAGATTCTTTTTAGTTGGATTTCAAACCCTTAGATAACATTTTTTTTTGTTAAATTTTAATCATAAATGTGACAAGTTTACTCTTTTCTAAAATGGTGGGGCACTTTTATTCTTTTCTAAATAAAAGTATAAATAAAAATGGTTAGATCCTGTACTATTTTTTTACGCTAAAAAAATTATGATTAGTTTTTGAAATTGAGCAACGTGTATAAAAAAATTAATGTTTTTAGCTTCACATCGAAACAAAAAAATTTGTCGGCCTTGTACCATAGATGCAAAATGAGACCAACAAAAGTGGTCGTGAACAACTCTGATGACTAATCACGATTTTTAATCAATTTTTATATAAAATGATTAAAATTGGAGGTAATTCGAATTTCAAGGTAAAAAATCTGAAAACTAATGCTCGTTGTGAATATTGCGAAAAATCTTTAGGTTTATTAGTGTTAGTCATACGATATTGATCAATTTTTTCAGAAAAGACCATGCAACAATGATGTAGTTTTTGCCGACTTTCGTCCCCGCTCGACGGTGGGTCTTACAGTCAAACTCGCACGCTATACTTGAAATGGTTGTCAACTTCCATTTAGATCATGTGATTTCTGATAAAGTATTCATATAATTTCGTTTATGTTTTGTTAACCAGTTTTCTAGGTATTGCAACACTCATACGATACATATACACTTTATAAATATATAGTTTGCGGAAGAATTGGTAAATCAATGTTTTGTCTCTTTTCTTCATTCATAAACTGATTTTTTATCATTATTTTGTAGATATGATGAAGATAAAGTCGACCATGAGGAAGGTAAGAGATCGCTCAACGTCTCCCAAACCACCACCACGAATATCATAATAATATGTTAAGGCTCATCCGAGTTCGTGTTGCGTGCGACATAATTGTCATCCGAGACGTCTGCTATTGAGAGTCCTCATGACATAATATGCACTAGTAGTAGTGTTTTCATCGTCACAACATACCCCAAAAGAGGTGTTTGCACTCGTCAATGCCCATGTGCCGAACTTCTATCCCAAATACAAGAAGCACGGGGCTTATAGTTTATTTTAGGACGATGTAAGTTTATTTAAAACTTCTCTATACAAAAAATATTTCATATTGTTTATGTATGACTATTAATATTCTATTTTATTTTTATTATTTTATTCTGATTCATTTTAAAGTCTCAAGTGAACCTATGTTGCTATTCTATATACGATATTATTTAGAGATGGGATTTGAGAGATCGTCAAACTAAAGTACGCGACTAGGTTATACATACTCCGACCGGGCCTGTTGTCGACGCCTTCTCTCATCGGCATACCAACATTTACATGGTCGAGGTGTTATTCTAGCGTTGACATGTAAAGATATCGTCATTTCATTTCTTATTCGTTGAGATGACTGTGGCGTTTGACGATGTCCATGTTATTACGGGTCTTCTCGTAGTAGGTACGCATTTCACTCTTGTTACATATGCTGGTGATGACGAGATATATAAGGTGTCTGTAGATATACTTGATATAACATGTGGAAGATGAGTTCCAAACTTAGTAAGAGTACGAATAGTATTACTCTATTGTGTTTGAAAGATAATTTTTTGCTAAACGCTATCAGGATTGTAGTGTGAACAATCATTGTGCTGATCATGCTAGGTGTGCTTATATATTATACATGTTAGGTAGTACGATATTCAACAAAACTAGAAATATGGTTTCACTTGATTACTTGCCATATAATGTTTGATCTTGTTGGTTCGATGATTAAGAAGTTTATCGTCGTACGATGACATAATATATTTTGTACATTTTGGGTAACCGACGAAAAAATCACACAATAATGCTAGAATTTTACCATAAGCTTAATCACGTTTGCTTCAACAACAAAGTTATAAAACTCCATAAATTCCTATGAAGTGGTGTCAGGCATCAACTTTCTAATCGCGCCAATAACATTTTTGTTTACATGAAACTTGTATAACAATGATACTGCATCCCAAAATATATCTTCAATAGTTAGCATCAATACTAACTCATGATCTGTCAAAATAACGGTAAGAAACACACATATACTATCAATCATCACACATAGTAGAACACTTAAAGCCCACGTGTAGTTGACTTCCGTCTCAGCACCCATAAATACATAGCCACTGCTAAATGTAAGTGATGTTGAAGTTACTCCAACAATCTCGAGAAATGATATTTTATATCCCGTCGTCTTGTATGTACAATCTATGATAAATATATGTAGGAATATACACAACAAGTCAATACCTGTATGATGCACAAAAGAAATCGGTGATCACGCCCATTGTATCACTTCACTGACCGTACATGTAAGTATTTACGTTCCTTTAATTTTGCTAACAAATATTACATTTGAGATTTACCACCATAATCAATATCATAATATTTTTTACGATTGTTGTAGATGTTTAAAATATTTTCTGAGTTATGTATTTTTAAATCAACATATATTTCCTTAGAACACAGAGTAATTGCTCTTCATCCGCCTTGAGTCTACAAGCTTGCGAATGACCATCTAACCAAACATATTTTTCATGGTTATGTTTTTTGTTTAAATGGTAAATCCCCATTGTTGAGCTAATGCATCAGCCAAATGTCCTTTTAATTCAAATGAATAATTGTATTTCTTGGTTGTACACTTTTTTTATTCAAATTTTCCGGTTTAACTTTCGATACATAAATATTCTAACTCTCTCATTTGTAGATTATCATATGAGTTATTCCCCGTATAGAAAAGTAATGAGGATAATTCCTGTAATGATGTATTTCCAGCTTAGTAAAATATTTATCACTTGTAAAATTGTGTGTATAATAAACTATTATAAATGGTGGTTGCCCAAGGTCCTACAATATATAATCATACACTTAATAGAGAGATTAATCCATAAATTACACAAAATACGCGACATAACTACCTTAAATCGCACCTAATGCACAAATAATTAACAATTCATCGCATGTATATTTGTGATGAACCTAACTTAACTTCGCATAATGTACTATTAAAATATGAGAAATCACACTTTTGGTGTAAAACTTAGATTGTTCATAAAAAATGTCGTGTGATTCAGATATTTACAATGATAAATTTTTGAAAGTTACCTTTATTGCAATGGCTTAGTCTGCATCAATTAGATCAAACATGGAGCACCCCTCTTCGTATTCTGTGATTATCTACTATTTTTGGAGTTAATGCATGTTTTATTATGTATAGACTAACTTAAATAGTTTTAAGATTTTAGAGAAATTTTTAAATTCAGGACTGAATGGTATTATTGTAATTAATTAGGATAGTTTGGCTATTTTGAGGTTTTCAAGCTTGAACTAAAATTAATTGGATTAGAGGGAGAGATCCAACAAAAATGGGCCTACATCTAGCCATGTCAAAATAATAGATCTAATGTAGTTTAAAAAATAAAAACTTAAATATGTAATAGTAGGTGATGATTTGATATAATGTACTATGTATCTTTCCATCTCGTTAATGCACAATAATTCTATATTTCGAATATTTTAGTGTAAATAGAGAGTATTTAAATATATCTTTTATATTTAAATATTTTGTCAGAAATCTAATTAATTAAAATAAATAATATTAAAAATATTAGACTTAATAATAATAATAATAATAATAAATGTGTTATTATTAAGTTTTAGAGAAGATAAAAAAGGTAGATATTAATTGTTTGGAAAAAATGTTTAGTTTAACGTTTTAGTATTGAGTGTTAATAACCGAATAATGGTTATGGTAGCATACAACGGCTAGTACATCGGACTATATGAGATAATAAAATCTGGAGATTAATTAAGTGTAAAGAAAAAATATGTGTATAATAAATAAAAAGTGATAATTGAAAAAATTATTGATAACTTAGTGAATTATATTTATTAAAAATAAGTAAGTCTAAATAAATCTTAAAAGATCCACCAAATACCATCCAATTACGGGTTAAGTTACATAACTTACCTCATAAAATCTGGATTAAAAAATGATTAAGCTACGTAACTATTTTTCTCGGCTATCCAATATATGTAGACACTCACACCGTAAACAACGTCAGATTAAGATTACGAGAGTCTACATTGTAATAAATAGAGCTACCAATTTAGTCCATGAGATTAGAATGACATGCTTAAGAAAAACTACCATGTTGAAGTCAAATACAAAGGGATTTCACGTATTTCTAAGAGGTGCGATAGTTCAGACATAATACAACAAGATATACAGTGATGCCTACATCAC
The DNA here is from genome assembly GCA_036936605.1 of Limnanthes douglasii subsp. nivea. NCBI lineage: Eukaryota > Viridiplantae > Streptophyta > Magnoliopsida > Brassicales > Limnanthaceae > Limnanthes > Limnanthes douglasii. The sequence continues at coordinate 12,137 of JAUPFV010000146.1, forward strand.
CTGACTATGTAAAAACTCTGATTACTATCCACCAGACAAGTAAATATCCTTTGGTAGAGAGCATATCTCAAGCAGAACAAATATTTTATGGAGCTGAAAAATCAAATTACCAAACACTTATGATGGTGTTTGAAGAGAGATGTTGATACCATGCTCCTCAAAATGGTTCGACCCAAGTCTCTAATATCTCAATCTCGATGGAGATAGATTAAGCTTCCACAAGATACCAACCCTATAATCACGAAATGTAATATCCTCCGCCCAATACAAGCCCGCAAATCTAAGGCTACTCCAATAAGAAAAATGTCATCCGAGGATATCGTGATCCTCGATCGGGAGGAATCAATGTACCTCATTCATATGATAATATCATATTCGAATGTTTGTGGTATAAACGACATGTTTGCCAAAAAGATGTAAAAAACCTTATTTGGTAAGCATATCAATTTTATCTATTTAATTGAGACTAGAGTATATAATATTAAAGTAGCTGACTAATCACTCGACTTGTACGCTAGGTAGAATCTAGTTTGTTTGGAACGCTAACGTATATTAAGTAATTTTAACAAATTTTATCCTCAAATTTTGATTGTAACATCACCAATATATCTTCCTCAATTCTATTATTTCTTTAAAAAATATGTAAATTTTATGATGCCTCGAAACACATTCCACTTTGGATTTATGTCTGTAACAGTAAACTGCTCAAATAATTCTTGGTTGTTTTGGACGATTTAATGTTATTTGCAAGTTAGAGGACCAAACTTGAAATTCAGACCTTTGGAATTCCTCTATAAAAGACTTTAATAACTCTTGTTATTATAATGAGCTTGATGATCTTTGGCTTACTTGTATCCAGTTCTCATTGTCTAATAAACAAGTATACAACCATATCTCTTCAAAGATTGTTAACGTAATAGTTAAAAAACTTTAGGAAGATACCTTCTTTGCCTTATTTTCTCACTTTAGCTTCACGTGAACATCCGATCACACACAAATAACCATTTTACTTAACTCCCCTTGCATCACGATACATAAATCTCTTCGTTTCTTTAATATGTGGCTACCAAATCCTGATTACAACTCCATCATTGCTACTACCTAGAACCTCCCGATCGATGGATCAAACATGTCAATTATCCCCTCAAAAATCAGTCACCTACAACTCGTTCTATCTAAACTTAATAAAAAAAATTGAATAACATGAGAAAAAAAAACTTGAACCACTCAATCAATACTCTTTGAAGTCCAGCAAAATCTTTCACCAGAACCACAAAATCCTTCTCTCATCGACACCAAAATTGATAATTCATATTACTTTATATTCTTTTGTGGATCAGAAGAATAATTTCTTAACTATTTTTTTTTTGCAATACATGACTCAAGCTAGGTAATCAAAATTCTAAATTCTTCCAAAATAGTATTAACACTCGTACCATTTGCAAAAATATTATCTACATCAATGATAGTCATGATACCCTATGCACAAAACCAAAACGGGTTGAAAATATTTTTGTTGGCCACTTATCAAACCTGTTGGAGCAAAAATTCTCACCAAACTAACTGGCATATCGTATTGGTAACTTCATCAACACTAAACTCAATTATTCTGATAAGGCCCAAATGATCTGTAAAATTAACAAAGAGAAGTTAAAAAACGTCATGTTTAGTATTAATAGTAAAAAATATATTGGCCCTGATGGATATAATTCACTTTTTTCAAAGCCTCTCTGGATATTATAGGCAATGACATATGCAAATGGGTCTAAAATGTCCCAACTTCTATTAAAGTTGTTCTTTGAGAGTCCTTAATCCGTACCATCTAAAGCTTCTTTGGAAATCTTATGATACTTCAAGTGGAAGTTAATTTTTTTGTCATTTTTTTAGAATTTTGGAATGATTTGCATAATGAGGACGAAAAGGAAAAGAGAGAGAGGGTCGCATTTCCTAAGATCTTCCTACCATGGAAAATATAGTTTGGATTACCATTGATGTTAATAAAATGTGAAGAAATAACGATAAATTGGATATTCTAATACATCATATATTTTAAGAAGTTAATGGTGACAAGTATATCAAGAATAAGATGCCAACGAAAATTGTCAAAGGCTTTCATATCATAAGGCCTATTTTAAAAACAACCCTTTTACCTTTGAATTTGTATGGTAGCCTATGAGAAGTTATTGGTATAGAATTATATTTTATGAGATGCTCATCCAGACTACAAAGACCGATTGAGATTTATAAATTAAACAAGGGAAAAAGTTTTTAATATTATTAGCTAGGTTTTCTGGAGATAATCTTGTAAACAATATTGCAGAGAGCAATAGGCCTGAAATTGATAGCATAAGTGGGGGGTGTCCTTATTAGGTATTAGGGTGATTGATGTGGGATTTTATGATTGCTCAAGGCAATCAAAGTTGAAGAACTAAAATAACCCATTGCAAATATCATTACCCACAATATTCCAAGAGTGTTTAACAAAACTAGAGTTGAAGTTATCATGCCCAAATGATTATTATTATCGATACTGAATAAAATATTTTTAATCTCATCGTTCATTACTATGCAAATCATAGAGGACTTATCCAATGATATAACCCTAGAACTAACAAGGATAAAATATATATCCAAACCGGATAACCACGCGGCTACCTAATAACAAATAGATATTTGAAACGGTTAACGAGAACGTTTGCAACACATGAATGATTGGTAATCAGATCTCCCCAATTATTTGAAATTTAGACTATTTTATTATGTAAAATATAAGTTTTGATACTATTGTGAAATAGTTTAGTGTTTTTATCACCAAGTTTGAACCAGTTCTCTTAGAACTTTTGCTTAAGAAAAGATTCTTCACCTCCGTTGAGGAAAATGAAGTTAGAGGAAGCTTCGATTTTTTTAAAAAACAAACGTAGAGTTTGTGAATTTTAAAAAAATATAACTTTACATCACAACCATCATTTAAACGTTCAAAATTAAAGTATTATAAAATTATACCATCAAGAATTTATAACATCAAAATTTTACGTCTCTGAATAGTTTATAATATTTCTACACTTTCAAGATTTTTACCGATTATAATATTTATAATTAAATAAATTAAATATTTACTTTATATTTAATTGAAACTAAAATTAAAACTGAGCTTTATTTTTTTATAGTAAATTATTCTTTCTAACTATATAATTTTATTTTTATTTAAAATGTCATTTCGTACCTCTAAAAGACTAACAATATTTTGATATGCTAAAAAAACATAAAATTAATTTTAACTAGAAAAAAACAAAAAACAAATCTCTCACTCCCTCGTCAATGTCAAACATCACTCTTTTTTCAGTCATTGAATGGTTTCAGATGTTTTAAAGACGAGCATCACTCATAATATCTTTCTCTTGATGTACCATTTATCTATTTTTTAGTCGATATCTGTGTCGTCTCTCTTCATTTCAGATCAACCTCCGATCCCGCCACCATAAGGGGCTTCCAAAGTGGACTTATCTTCTCGCTCCTATATTTTATTAAGCCAAATATCCTTTTCTCCGACTAACATCATACGTTTTTTGTAGATTCAAAAAATATCTATGTGCTCTCCAAAGACACATCATGTCTCATTCTAGTGTAGCTTACACAAAATTATTTTGCTGGAGGGTGATCTGCTTGGGAAGACGACGATGCAATGACCGTTACGCATGCTTTCCTCATTGACATAGATAATATCAACAAAGTGTGCATACACTTTAAAAAACAAATCAAGAGGATAATTACTTGATCATTTTATTTTACCTTGACTTTATCAATATTAAATTTAAATATTATTCTATTGAACTCATCCAAGTGTCATCACATCTCCTTGTTATCCATGGTCAGTACATAAAGTTTACTTTTGAGATACAGTCTATTAACGAAGAATTTCTCTACATACATAGCTTCTAGCCTATTTAAAATCTCTATAGTCGTGGATTCTTTAAATACCTTTCGAAGTACTTTATCTTCCAAACTTCAGATCATAATACTATGGATATTGGACAATATTTAAACATAAATATATTTTGCAACTGTCTCGTTTGATGGTAGCAGACAATTTTTTATGTACACAGAACACTATAATCTTAATTATCCATGGATTTTTCAGAGAATTTATCAAGATCAAACTTCATGGAACTCATTTTTATGATTGTGTTTGATTTTTTAGTAAGTTATGGGACTCTACAATCAAGATTTGGAATGATCTTCATCCTTCAACTTTATGTTTATCACCAACAATAATATTTCACAAATTTCACGCTCATCCCACCACTTATTATTATATATTGTAAGTTTTGATAAATCACCAAGATTTTGTCTAAATGGTGAATAAATTTATATAAATTTCACAAAAAAGAACAAAACTTTGACTATTTACTAACAAAATACCAAATTTAACAAGAAGAACCATAAATATAAAATAGATCAAAATACAAGATTTGATGTGATTAAATTGTAAAAAAATCTTACATCCACATGTAACAGGTCATCGCTTTTATATATAGCAGAAAAGTTACAAGGTAACTTTTGAAAACAATTAAAATAAGCTCCCACACACTTTGTTCAAAACTTCTCAAAACAAAATACAAGTTTAATTTTCTCACAATAAAGTTCATAACTTTTCTTATCTATAAAACTCAATAACACTCTTGATTTTACACAATACTAGTACTTATTCATTGATATTTATAGAAAAATGGTGCATGGAAATAAGCTTAAGATAACAACTAGTATATTTTTCCAACAAACATATGTGGTATCATATCACCAAACTTCTAATATATGTATCAACATGTACTATTCCAAATCAACCATAAGACACACTCATATCAAGCATGTTTTGATAAACGAATAAAGTTTTAATATATATACAGATTCACCATACATATCAAAACTTAGTTTCATTCAAAAATATATTAGTATCATTACCTTTGGTTACACTCCTCAATAAATTATCTAGATTTATTCTTATACATTTTAATTGTGGAGGATCAATTTTTTTTTTCACACAATTTAGAGGAACAAACCTTGATGTAGGCCTCCGACACCCAACCATTTATATTTTATATTTCATATTTAATTTTCTTAGCCTTCCAGCTAGCATTTCACTTTCCCTAACAATGATGAAAATAATTTTTCTTTGTACTTCAATCATATTTTTTTTTATCATTCGTCTTGCCTTAAAACCTTCTACCTCTTTGTTCGTTCATACGAGAGCCAGTACAACGATCTCTCTCGGTTGACCATGAATCTGAGCAGCTGTGCTCAAGTTTGGGACCCGTATATTTGCACTCATTTAGTTCTGCCAACATTTGAACTTGATCAATACTTAGTCTGGATCCAATAACTTATCATTTTTGTACGACTTTGGGTTTATTATGTTTTGGTTGAGGCTTAAATTTATTCTACTTTTTATAAACAAAAAATATCTACTCGTGAGATAAATTATAGAGGTGACTTATGTTATATATTTCCACCCATATTAGACTTATCCCATTTACGATTTATGTAGTCCGGTTCCGTGAAAAGAGGAATTAAAATCATTCTAGATGTCAAAGACAAAAGTATCATGCCAACACATAAATTTAACTCATTTTTTTAGTTTTTTGTGCACACCTGCCATTATTTAAATTGAATAAAAGTAAAATTAATTATGACTAAAGTTATTTCTGAATGTTCATCTGGTGGAACATAAAGTTCAATAAATTAAAAAAATGTGAAAAAATGGGCACCCACAAATCATTTATAGTGTTGGCAAATCTCTTTTTTCCATTTTATAGTCTTAATATGTGCTATATATTTATTATTTCCGTGCGATATAATTTGAGATATCCAAAAACATAGCATCCAATGTTTGCCAAAATTTCAAACTCACCTACTGGAACTTTATGAAAATCTCATGTTTCAACAATTAGTGTATTTTATATCTTAATTTTATATAATAATTTCTCGTGACCTTGATATGTCCTCGATATTATATATATTTATAGATACCAATAAAATCCACAATATTCAGACAAATTTATTATTTTTCTTATCGAGTCAATAATCATTTTAAAAAGATTTATGACTTCTATTATATATTTCATCTCAATCGTGTTATATCTATCTAGGGTAAACAATAAGTTGGATTTCAAAAGAAAGAATTTTTTTATGTCTAACCTACAACCTCAAAATCAAAACATCAAAATTTAATTATAAAATTATAAAAGAATATTATATATTAATATTAAGAGTTTTTCAAAATAATATCTAATTTTGAGGGCGTGATTTAGGTAAAACTAATATTGAGATATTTTTTCTACAAAATAACTCAAATAGAGGGTTTGATGACGTAAAAAGAATATATATATAACAAAATCTACTTTTTTTTACTTTTTGAATTATGTTTTGTTGGTATTCACAAATAAAAATTTAAAATTATATTATATGTGAATTTTGAAATATTCACATGTTTTACAAGTAAATAAACAAAAATATGTTATAATTTTTCAATTCGAATCCAAAATAATAAATGATTGTGTTTTATTGTTTCAGTTCAAATAAAATTTAAATATTGATTATATGTATTTTTGAATTCTATCCAAACCATAATTTTACAAATCAGAATTCAAATCGTTTAATACATTTTTAAATAAAAAACTAAAATAATATATAGAAGAAAAATAGTTATAAATGTTATTTAAGTTTTTCAAATATAGACTGAGAAAAAAGTGAGATAAAAAATTATAATAAATTCAAATTTTACAAAAGAGATACAATTTCAAAAATAAGTTAAACTAAAAAGCAGTAGTGCTTTTATTGACTCAAAATGTAATATATTCGAGTATAGAAGGAAATCGCACCTGAAGGACCTATTCAATTATTATATTTCCATTTAATATCCAATTTTTTTTTGTTACTATTTGATGTCCATCTCATCCGTATAACTCACAATCAATACATAATTCTTTAATAATATTTAAAATACCTCCATCCACTTCATCACAAACCACGTAATTTTTGAAATTTTTCTCTCTTACTTTTTTATCTTATTTTTTGAAAGGTCATATCTTTCAAACCGGGAGTTCTAAAAAAATATCCGAAAGTACCATTGTTTTTATTTTTTTAAAGATGAACATAACTAGATTCATTGATGATATTTTTTGATTCTTTTTTTAAAATTTTTTACTAATAAAATGCGAGTTCTTTGAAAATTAACCATGAGAGTTCTTTAAAAATCAATCACGGGAGTTTCTTTGAAAAATTAAACATGCGAGTTCTTTAAAAAAATCGATCATGAGAGTTATTTGAAAAATCAATCACGAGAGTTCGTTGAAAATCAATCATGAGAGTTCATTGAAAAATCAAATATGAGAGTTGTTTGAAAATCAATCTTGAGAGTTCTTTGAAAAATTAAACATGTGAGTTCTTTGAAAAATTATCAATGGTATTTTGTTTGAAAAATCAACCATGCAAGTTCTTTGAAAAATTAATAATGTGAGTTCTTTGAAAAATCAATTATGCGAGTTTTTTGAAGAAATCAGCCTAAGAGTTCTTTGAACAACAAATAAAAAAATATCATTAATAGATCTACTTTTATTTGTCCTAAAAAAGCCGATTGTACTTGCGTATTTTTTTTGAACTACAGTTTGAAACATACGAACCTTTTTTTAAAAGAAGATAAAAGAGAAAATTTGAAACAAATAACTCATATATAGAATACCAAAGATATTTTTGTCCATTATTTGGTTGTAGTACCAATTGACAATCCTGTTTTTAAGTATTAGTTGATAATAAAGAAGTCGTGTAAATATTTACTAGATTTTTTTGAATAAATAATAAAATAATAAATTTACAATTTATTATTTTAAATAACTAATTATCGATTATTATAAAGATTTTTTTTATATTAAATTCAGTTTAGACGTTTAATTTATAGTCATTATAAATAATGGAACAAAAATGATTTTAGAAAAATGATGGTTGCTTGTTCGATTTTAATAATTTTTCTGATTTACAAACAAGTCGAGGAGTACATGCATCGCCATATTAACTCTTCACATTCCATTTTTTTTCTTCCCGCTTGGAATACTATTTTCATCCAATGTGGTTGTGGTTTAAACTTTTTTTAGTCAATGTTTATGTTATTATTATTATCTATTTTTTTTAAAATTTATTTTATTATAAAATGACTTCATGTAAGAGATATTATCGTCTAGTTTCTGTTATTATAAAATTAATAAATTCGAATAAAATATTATGTTGTCATTATTCTCAATAAAATGATTTTTGTTATAAAAAACATAAATCATAGAATTTGTGGGTTTTAAATTTAGTTTTTTTAAGAAAGACTAAATTTTTTAAATTATTATTTTGGTTAAATTTTAAATTTTATTCATTATTTTTTACATAAATAATGGATTCCAAATCCATTTTTTAAAAAAGGAGTTCTAAATTAATGTATTTTTATCTTGTTAAATTTTCGGGTTTTTATATAATTCATTTTATGATTAAAACAAAGATGCGTATTTTTTATGAGAAGCTAATGCAAAACAAATTTAATAAACTTCTATCCCACCATCTTTTCGATGAGTGTTTATGTAAGCAGTTATATATTCATGAATGTTAGCTATACCTAATTATGATTATAATAAATACAGTCATACCACTATCTTCACGCCTAAATATATGGCTATAACTAGTGTAACAATCCATTTACCTTAATTTTTACAAATACTTTACAATAAATACAAAGCTAATTTAATACTTCTCCTCAAGTTGGAAAGTGTAAATCAAGGACTCTCGACTTGTTACAAAAAAAAATCAAATCGATCTTTCCTGCGTGCTTTAACAAATATGTCTGTCAATTGCATATTTTTAGAAATATAGCCTATACCAATTATCTTGGCCTAAGTTTTCTAATTATATGACAATCAATCTCAATATGTTTAATACGTTCATGAAAAAATAGATTAGTCGCAATATATAAAGCCGTTTGGTTATCACAAAACAATGATGCTGGTTTGTCTAAGTCGACCTTCATATCTTCAAGTATGTATATCAACCATGTTAATTCTAAACAAGTATTCGTCATTGCTCATACTCTACTTCTGCAGGTGATCGTGAAACATTATTTTGGTTTTGGTTATTTAATTTCTACGATATGAGTGATGATCCAAGAAAAGCACAGTAACCGGAAATGGATCGTATTGACATACGAAATCTACCCCAATCTGAATCACTAAAGATACTGAGTGTCAAATTATTTTCTGATGGAAAGAAAAGACCCTCACCTGGTGATTTCTTAATGTAACGAAGGACTCTCAATACTATTTTCCACAGTGGCTTCCTCAATGCTCCCATAAATTGGCTCAGCGTACGCACCAAATACACAACATTATGCTTGGTCATTGTCAAATATAATTACCTGCCAACAGTTTTTGGTATCTAGTCGAATCATGAAGTAGCTCATCGTCTTCATTGGTTAATTTCAAATTCTTCACTATTAATGTTTTTGGGTTTTACTCCTGACAATCTTGTGTCTTATAAAATACTAATGCATATTTTATGTGAGACATAAGATTCCTCTTTTTATTTCGAGAAAATTCAATACCTAGAAAATATTTTAAATTGCCAAGATCTTTAATGTGAAAATGTTGGAATAAATGATTCCTTAGCAATTTGATTTCATGCAAGTCATTTCCAATCAATATTGTATCATCAACATATATGAGAATAATATTGAACTTGTTACTTTGAGGTTTAGTAAAAAGTGAGTAAACCGCTTTTGACTGTATGTAACCTTCATGATGCTAGTTTCAAATCGTAGATATAGTTCCGAAGCTGACATACCAAATTCTCCCCATGTCGGCAATGACCAGGAGATGGAAACATATATACCTCTTCATCTAAATTTCCATGAAGAAAGGCATTGTGCACATCAAGTTGATAAGTATACCATTTTTTTTGGAGACTGAAACAGCCAACAAACATCAAAGAGTGGTGAGTTTAGTAGTTGGAGAAAAAGTCTCATGATAGTCAATACCTTTAACTTGGGTGCAACCTTTAGTCACTAAAGAGGATTTATATCGTTCAATGGTTCCATCATAATTTTATTTGTGGCCCGGAGGAAGGGGAACAATCTGCCAAGTATTGTTATGTTTCCTAGATCCTGAAGTTTAACGTATATGGCTTGGCACAATAGTGGATCACAATTAATATGTTCAAAAAATAAATGATCTGATTGTGTTGTTTACAAAGTAAAAAAAACACGATGATTAGGGGGAAAAGTAAAATTGAAATATGAGAGAAGAGATGATATCTTGTAGATTGACAAGAACTTGATTGTGTTGAAGATTGATTGATCCCGGGAGAAATGTTATAGTATTGCTTTCATACATATGGATGAATATGGAGAGTGGAACGACGAACTGCGATATAATTAGGAACGAGAGGAGAATGAAGCGAACTGTTTTGATGGAGCGGAAGGTGTTGGAGAAGCAAAAAGTATTGGTGGAGCAGAAAATATTGGTGAAGCGGAAGATGATGATTGAGTAATAAGTGAGGGTGATGAATTCATAGTTGATTCTAGAAATGTAGGAGATGTGGATGTTGAAGGTGTGAGATTTATGGGCTTGGATGAAGATGAAATAAATAAATGTTGAGGTTCTGAGCCATAAGATATAGGATTGGGAACTAGAATTGATGACGAGTTAGGTGTTTGAATGAAAGATAATAAGGATGATCGGTTTGGAAAAGGCAAGATGGGGTCAGGATGGAAAGGAAATATATTTTTCTTAAAGTGGACATCACGGCTTATGAAAACTTTATATGTATGTAATTCAAGAACTTGTAGTCTTTTTTCCACGTGAATGCCAAAAAAGACACAAGTTGATACACGAGAATCAAATTTATGTTTGGAATGAACATTAGTTACATAGCATGCATAACAAAAAAAAACACAAATGTATGGGTGATGGAGACCGATTATATAAGAATTAGAATGTGGATTATTTAATATTAAAAGAGTATGAATACGGTTATATAAATAAATGGTTATTAACTCACCCCCTCCCCCAAATAATAATTCAAGTGGTACATTTGATTGAAACATGAGCCAATGAGTAGCATTTAAAATATGTCGATGTTTTCGTTCAAAAAATCCATTTCGTTGCGGGTTGTAAACACAATAATTTTTAAGGTCAATGCCTTTGTTTTGAAAAAAATGCGAAGTAAATAAACTCAGTACCATTATCCACTTTTATTGTTTGAACATCCTTATGAAATTAGATTTCGACAAACTGCACACAATCAGTTAATAAAGATTGTACTTTCAGATTTATGATGCATATGACATGTCGATGTGCATCGAGTAAAATCGTGAGAAATTGTAAAGAAATAATGTGAATCAGTATATGAAGGAACCTTGTGAGGACCCACACATCATAATAGTATAAATAGAAATGAAATTTTATTTTTATTGAGATTTTGGGAAAATGCAAATGTGTTTGTTTTGCTTGTGGGAAAATTTTTCAATTATTTCCTAACTCTGGAAGAAAAAGTAAAAATAACTTAAAATGCGATAACAATGGATGGCCTAGGCGTAAGTGCCATAGGTCAGGTGACTGAGAAACTATGCAAATATTCGATTTATTTGTTGATGGATACATATAGTATAGACCACCATGTTGTCTACCAGAGCCAATCATGTTCAATGAAACCAAGTCTTGCAAAATAAAAAGTCACGAAAGAAAATGATGCATCCATTATATTATTTCATCACTTTGCTAGCTGAAATTAGATTTAAATTGAAAGATGGTAGATATAAGACATTTGTAAGGGTTAATTTTGAATTAAAACTAACTGTGCCAATGTGGGTGATTTGTGGTGCTGCACAATTTGGTAATTAAAATTAGTAATAGTTGAAGGCTTGTGATCGGTAAAGAGTGATATGTGAGTGACAATTTGATCTGTGGCGCCAATATCCAAAATCCAAGGACTTTTACTACTAAAATTAACAGACACAATAGTAGATGGAAGCAAACCTATTGTATTCGCATATGCATCAACATTACCATAAAAATTGTGATTCAGTGCACTGACTGTTTGGGCTGATTGTTGTATTTGTTCGACAGTGAACCCTTGAACAATACTAGTAGTGTCAAAACCTTTTGATTTTATGGTTTGTATATTTGATTAGGAAGTTTAAGAATCGTCAGCCATGGTGATTTTTTTAAGAATAAGAATTATGATAATCAAGAGAATTATGAATTATGTCAAGAATACATAAGTGTGACTTAGATCTCGCTTACTAGTATGATATTGTCCATTTTAGGCCAGATGACCTGTATAACTTTGTTTTTAGTGTACTCCCAAAATACCTCATACTAGTTGAAATATTTCACTCACTTATATATTGCATATTATTTTTCAATCTAAGCGATGTCAGATATGTGATCAAGTAATGGATCGACTTTATTCTCCAACATAGGATGTTCTGAGTGAAGATGATGATTGATTTCTCTTGATAGATCTGCATACCTTTTGTGTGTATAAAAATGACACCTAACCGTTCTTTATTTCAAATAAAATACAAACATTGATATAGTTGTTCTTCGAAATAGTTCAGTAGATAAAGATGACTTATGATCCAAATTTTTCTCCATCTTTAAGAAATCAAGAGCCCATCAAAAAAATATTTATTATGTAGGGGAGAAGACCATTCATGTTATCTTTCATGACCAAATCAATAAACATCCACAAGTACATGTTGGATTTACAATTTCCAAAGATGTAATAAAATATAAGATAAAATATCTAATTACTAGTACCTTTAATACGAAGTCAACTAATGCAACAAAACTTTGACTGAATCTGATATAGACCCGTTTTAAAATCGCAGTCTAAAAACTAAGCTATTAGAGTTCAACATAAAACTGAGGCATAAAATACCCATATTTAAACTAAAAACGGGACCGGACCTTTAATTTCGCCTTGTGTTCTTATAAAGTTAAAGTATCAAAAGAAATAAAGGATGATAAAACCTAACCCTGTGATGGATAAAACTTCAAATTTCTAAACACGAATATTAATAAATCAAAATATTTCTTAGAAAGTAGGGTTTGCGAGCTCTAAATAACACTCCAAACCCTAGTTAAAAATTATATAAGTATACAGAAAATAATAAAATACGGGCTAACCAATTCTGAACACAATTGGACTTGTTAGGCTATTTTAATAAAATCCATTAAGTATTTAAAAATTTCAAACACACACTAAATAGCTACTTGGGGCCCTAAACAACAAATTTTAAGGCTTAAATTTCATGACCGAGCCTATGGCTTCCGTCACGTCCTTGTTATTCGACGAATTTTCCCCAAAATCTATCCTTTAGGCATTTTTAGTTGTTTTTATTAATTTTCTACATTTTCTACATTTTTATTATATTTAATTAAAATACTTAACCAGCTCCAATCGCTTTGAGATTAGACTGGGCTTTATTTTATTACGTGAGGAATGATATGTAATTTTGGGGTACGGTTTCGAGCACTTCTATAAAAATGCTCTCAAACCATATTTTTGCTGTCAAACTTTTTGGAATAAAATTTGAGTTTTTCTCTAAGTCTCCTATACTATAACCTAGGGTTATGGTTTATTTATTCTTTGTATTATCTTCTTCTCTTTGTGTCTACAGCCGTCTGTTCTATATCATAAATCTCCGCCACCAATATCATTTCAAATTGTACTTATATATGTATATAACTTATCTATTTTGTAAATCCTCCATGCACAAATTTATCATTGTTGTAAATATATTTTACCATCACTTATTTTTTGCTAATTTAATGTACCTTCAGATGAAGATAAACTATAAAAGTTACAGATGTATCAATCCATCAAACGTGTATAATAACTAATATTAAATTGAAATAAAGACCAAATCAAAAGTATAAAAGCAACTTTATGTGCAAACCAAATCTCAATAATTTCACAGTCCTTTTGAATTTGTCGCATATCATTTAGAAGCAATTCAGCAATGGTGGTAAATTCTACATACCCTTTTAAAAATTTACAACTTAATACTAATATGGAAATATGATTTTGAGGATTAAGTTGTAAATAATATAAATTTAAGGATTTAATTATGAGTAATGTAAATTTTGTCCTTAAATTATAATTGATGTAAGTTTTAGAGAGAGTTTGTAACTATGAATAATTGTTAAGGACTGAACAACAATTAGTCCTCTTTTGTAACAGATTTTAGTTTTAGACTAAGTATTGACTCCTCTATATAAAGGGTAAGGCTACTCTAATAAAGGGGTTGAGCACTTTTTCTTTGGAACTCATTTGTACTTGAACTTTCTCTCTCTAAAAACTCTCTAGCTCTTTCTCTCTCTCTAGATTTCTCTCTTAACAATTTACTAATGTGAAACATTAACTCATCAAATTGGCGACCTCAGTGAGGACTGAATAAGAAAAATCAGTGGTTTATTCTGTTCGAAATTGATACAATCTACTTGTATTTTCTATTCAAAATTAAAACGATGAATCTTGATAACAATCCTATGCTTCGGTCAACGATAGAAACTTTGAAAGATGATTTACAGAGGCATGAAAATAGAACTGGTGGATCATCTCTGATCCAAGCTCAATCTGATATCGAGGTTCGAATCAACCAACTTTTGGACAAGATTAATGCTTTAAATGAGAAGTATGAACGAAAGGAGCAAGAGATACACTCGGTAAAGCTTAGATCCGAGGTTAGACAGGAAATACAAATTACTGAGATGGAAGGTCAGTCAGATCGATCTTTTGATGAGTGACAGACTAAATCTGAACATAATAAAGCGCGTTTTGTGTCTTCTAAAGAACAATACTCGCAAAGAGAAAAAATATAAGAAAAAAAATATGTGACCTCTAGTGACGAGGAGGTAGAAAGTTCAGCTTCATGCTTTAAGAGATAAAGAGGTTCTTCGAAAGGGGAATCAGACAGAGATCAGTCGAGGAAATATAGAAAAAAAAGTAAATCTAAAATGGATAATGTTCGTCGTTCTACATGGTTCGAAGGCAAAACTTCGAATCAGTATGCTAAAACTGATCGAAATTTATATATTACAATGGGAATGGATGATCACTTTGTTCAGGGTGTCGACTGGAGAAATTCTCCATTGACGAGTGAAATTTGTTCCATGACACTTCCGAAGCGTTTTGACATTTCGAAGGTGGAGAAGTTGGACTGGATGCAGGATCCCGATGATCACTTCAAACAATTCAAAAATTATATGACGAGCTTCGAAGATGACGACCGGCTGGTGTTTCATGCATTTTTCACAGACTTTTAAGAGAATAGCTCTTAAGTGGTATAATCAGATTCTGAGGGGGTCCATTTCAAATTTCAGAGATTTTTATACTGCATTCCGAAGGAAGTTTGTGGGAAGCAAAGAGATGAGAGCAAATGATGATACCATTATTCAGTGCAAGCAGACACCTAGGGAAACATTGAAGGATTATACAAAGATATTTGTTTTGACCAAAGCTAGTTTGGACAACTATGAGGAGAATGTAGCGATGTCAGCTTTTCGCCAAGGGTTATTGCCAGAGGATCTGACCAATGAGACGAAGAAGAGAAGAGCCTTAACTTTTGAAGCTTTGATGGTTCAAGTTGAGGATCAGATTAAAGTGGATGAGTCGACTAGAGTTCAAGGCAGAACAGTCAGCATTCCGAAGAATTCGGGACATGCAACTAATAATCAGGGGCAACCTTCGAATGGTAATGAGAATGGTAATCCGTAGTCGAGGCAAAATAACAACAATTTTCCTCCTCAAAGTTTATTCAAATCACACTCCATCTAACAATTACAATAGGCCTAGACCAAATACATGGGTCAAACCAGAATACTATGCTGATCTGACAGAGAATGTTTTTGTGATCTGGGATAAGACCAAGAGCTTCATAAATTTTAGGAAGTCAGCCCCAATTAGCAGGCCAATGGAGGAAAGGAATAACAAGTTATGCAGATATCATGAGGATATTGGGCATGATACAAATGACTGAATTGTTTTGAAGAAAGAGATTCAATTTTTGATTGAAAATGGGAAGCTCCTGACTTATATGAAGTCGCAAGGGAGCGCATCGAAACAAAATGATGCATCAACTTTGAAGGCTGCACATCCAGCTGAGAATTTGATGATTTTGGATTCACAGGCCGAGACTTTTAAAGCTTCTTTGGAGTATGCTAAAAAAGATCAAAATAGATTGCTTCTGATGACAGTCAAAGCTCGCATAGAAAAAGGACGTGTGCGGGAGCTGTGCAAGTTTTTTGAATCGTTAGCTATTTTTGGAGGCGATTCGATGACTGGTAATTCAGATAGTTCAAGGAAGAGGCATGTTGTCAACTTGACAACTCAAATTGAAGTGAAGATGTCCACGTACTTGTATGAAAATAAAGATATTCCCTTCATTTTGTTTGATGAAGACAATCTGCGAGGTACTGCAGGACTACATGAAGATGCTGTGATGATTGAAGCTGAGGTGGTTGGCGTCGAGATTCGACATGTGCTGATTGACACTGACAGTTCTGCTAATGTCCTTTTTAAATCCGCTTATGATAGAATGATAAATCCACCTAAGATTTCTCAATCGGATCGAACGATTATTAGATTCACGGGTATAACAGCTCGTGTTGTTGGAGAATTCGAGGGTGAGGTGAGTTTGGAAAAAGGACCATTTATGAAAAATGTCCAAGTACTTTTTGTGGTGGTGGACTGTCCCACAAGCTATAATGCTATTTTTGGAAGATTATGGCTTTTAAGAATGTATGAGGTTGTGCCTACAGTTCATCAATGTTTTAAATATGTGGTCGGAGATAGAGTTGGGGTCGTTAGAGGCAATCAGAAGGCTGCGAGAGAATGCTATGCCATTGCACTTCGGATCCGAGGTCCAGTAGTGGAAATTTAATGCGTGAATAGTAGTTAGAAGAAGTACCCTCGGATTTGGAAATAAGGATTGACGATCTGACGGAAACCCCATGGTCTTTAATAGTGAGCGAATAGATAAAAGAGTTTACTTTTTCGGGAGGGAAGGTACTTCGAATTGGAACTTTATTGACCCATTTTCTACGTCAACGATTGTTTGATTTTTTATCCCAAAATTTGGATGTATTCTCTTGGAAGACTGAAGATATAACAGGAGTACCCATTGAGATAATTCGTCATAGCTTGGCTATATATCCGAAGGTTAAGCCGGTTATTCAGAAAAGAATAGTGTTTTCCTCAAAAAAAGCAGAATAAATTGTTGCTGAAGTGGATCGATTATCTAAGGTCGGACACATAAGGGAGTCACAATATCCTTGTGAACGGAAAATCTGGTGGTAGTGAAATAGAAGAATGAGAAGTGGAGAATTTGTGTGGATTTTACAGATTTGAATAGAGCTTGTCCCAAAGATCCATTTCCTATTGCTCGAATAGATCAGTTGATTGATTATACTTCAGGCAACAAAATTTTAACTTTTATGGATTCTTTTGCAGGATATAACCAAATCCAAATAGATCCAAAAGATAAAAGATGCACAACTTTTATAACTGATAGGGGCCTGCACTGTTATAGGGTAATACCCTTCAGATTGAAAAATACTGGAGCCACTTAGAAGAGATTGATGAATAAAGCTTTTGCTACTTAGATCAGAAGAAATATGGAGGTATAGATAGATGACATGGTAGTAAAAAGCTCAAAGGATGAAGTGCATATTGATGATTTAGAGGAAGCTTTTCCTTTTTTAAGGGCAATCAGGTTGAAATTAAATCCTGAGAAGTGAACCTTCGGAGTTTGATTGGAGAAGTTTTTGGGTTTTTTCATCAGTGAAAAAGGAATATAAGTTGACCCTAAACAATTAAAAGCTTTGATAACAATGAATTCTCCTCGGTCTATCAAAGAAGTGCAAATTATGACAGGAAGGTTAGCAGCACTTAATTGATTTATTTCAAGATTTTATGATAATTTTTTCCCTTCCTTTCAATTGTTACGAGGACCCAGCAGGTTTGAGTGGACATTGGAATGTGAAACAGCTTTCACAAATATTAAAAATTTGTTGTCATCACCAGAGGTTTTGTCAAAGCCTCGGAGTGGGGAGAAACAATTTTTGTACATCGTGGTTTCAGATTTTCCACTGAGCGCAATGTTAATTAGTGAGGATTCATGCATTCTAAAACCGGTGTATTACATTAGTAAAACTTTGGTGGCAGCAGAAAAGAGATATATGAAATTAGAAAAATTGGCATTAGCGCTGGTGATTGCTGCTAAGAAGATGCGTCCATATTTTCAAGCTCATGCTATTGAAGTCCAAACTTTATTCCCCTTGAAAAATGTTTTACAATGACCTGATATTTCGGGGAGAATGAACAAATGGTTAGTGGAGTTGGGAGACTATGATATTTTTTTACATCTCGAACATTGCTTATTCGAGGTGGGTTGTCCGAACAGATGGAGGATCTAGTGTTTCAGGGTGCAGTGCTGGGGTTCAATTAATATCTCTAATGAGAGAGACAATGATTCAATCTATTAAATTTGGTTTTCATGCTTTGAATAATGAAGGTGAATACGGAGCTGCTTTGAAAGGTTTAAGATTGGAAAAAATTTGTGGGGCTCAATGCACTTCGAAACGAATTCTTAATTGTTAGCAAATCAGGTATTTGAATTTTTTGAAGTAAGAAATGATCGTTTGATTTTATATCTTTGGGAACTTCAGAATTTAATGCTTATGTTTGACAACGTTATTGTTGAATATGTTGGGCGAGGGAGTAACATGGTGGCTGATTCTTTAGCAAACATTGCTTACAAGGAAGAATATCCTTGGATTTTGCTTCAAGAAAATCCTTCAATTGCTACTCAATCTAGCCAATGGGATTGTATAGAGGAATTATTTTACGACTGATGAAATCTGAGGCGATTGGCGATCATATATTCTTAGTTTTTTACTCAAGGAATACTACATGAGGATTCGTGATTGGCCAAAAAGTAGAGAAGTAAAGCCTTAAGATATATAGTATTAGATGGAATATTGTATAAAAAGGCATTGAGCAAGCCATTGTTACGATGTTTAAGCAAACAAGAATCACAAGAAGTATTATCAGAGTTGCATGATGGTGAATGGTCAGCTCATTGCGGGTAGTTCTCTCACGTTGAGTTTTATTTGCAGGGTTCTATTGGCCTACAATCATGAACGATGCTAAGAATTTAGTTTGAAGCTGTGATACTTGTCAAAGATTTGCCAATGCTATTCATAGACCAGCAGTAGCACTTATGTCTATATCTGAGGCAATACCATTTGATATATGTGGGATTGATCTGGTGGGACCTTTGTCGATGGATTCTGGTGGAAGACAGATGATAATTGTAGGGGTTGATTATTTTACAAAGTGGGCAGAGGCGAAACCGCTATCAAAGAGAAAAGAAAAAGATGTGATCAAATTTATTGTGAACAACATCTGTTGTCGTTTTGGAGTGCCTCGAAGGATTACAACAGATAGTGACCCTCGGTTTAATGACAGGGAGATGACTTAATTTTTTTACTTCTAAAGGAATTCAGCAATTTTTTTTCGACGCCATTTTATCCTCAAGCCAATGGACAAGTGGAAGTGACAAATAGAACAATTTTAGATGGCTTGAAGAAGATTTAACGGGGGTAGTAGGAAAATAGCCAAACTATTTGCAGGAGGTACTTTGGGCTTATTGAACAACTCCTAAAGAGGCTACAAAGGAGACTCCTATTGCTTTGGCATATGGAATGGATGCAGTCAGCCCTGTAGAATCTACGATGTCATCTTTTAGAATAGCTCAATATTCTAAAAAGTCTAATGATGAAGTTTGAAGGGAGAATTTAGATCTGATAAAGGAAAAAAGAGTTCGAGTTCATCTAAATGTAATTCATTATCAAAGTCTAATGATATGATTCGAAGGTTAAGATGAGATAATTCAAAGAAGGTGATAAGGTGTTGAGAAACGTTTTCTTGCACACAAAGGAAAAAATCCTCGGAAAAATGGCTCCAAACTGGGAAGTTTCTTATATGGTTGTTGAAAGGATAAAGCTGGGGTCCTATCGTCTTTGTGATTTCGAGGGGAGGATGCTTCAACATCCATGTAATATTCAACACTTGAAGCTTTACTCGGAGTAAATATGTTTTTATATTTTGGAATTTTTACTTTTGAATGACGAACTCTATCCTATCTTGTTGGCCCATGAAAGTTTTAACGGGGTGTCGTGTACATATTCAATATTATCAATAAAGTTCATTTTGGCCAATGGTTGTTTACACATTTTTGAATACTATCTTAACAAATCATCAGAGACTGATCATCTTTGAGAAAGGTTAAAAGTAGAATGTTTCGAAGTGTTTATAACACTTTTCGAAGAAACAACCATGTTTAAGAATCACATTACATTTTTTATTTCGAAGTGGACGCTTAACAGCACACTGAGAACTTTTTAAAGAGCTACCAAAGCTTAACAACATATTGAGAATTTTTCGAAGAAGAGCTACTATATTCACAAATTTTATTAAGGTATTTGAGGTGGTAAGTTTACAATTTGTAATTATTTTGTTTTTAAAATTTAGCATTCGAATAAAATATGAAAAGAATGATAAAATAAAGAAACCGTTTGTTATTTAGATTAATTCGTTGAGATACAAAAAACGATTCTTTGATTTGACAAACACAAAAATATGATAAAGTTAGTCAGATGATTCTTCTTCTTCAGATGCTTCTTCTTCATCTTCATTTTTGGATGGCGAATTGGGGATAGGGTCGAAAGCTTCACTTGGCCTTTTCTCTATAGTAATATCATTCCAAAAACTTGTGAGGTCGATTTTTGGGTAACTAGTGTTAAGTTCTCGAAGAAGGAGAATGTTTGCATCTTCTTTTCCGATGTTAATGACAGTTAACATGTCTTTTGAAAGCTCAGCCTCGGCAGTAGCCACAACACTAGTTTTTTCCACTTCGAAATCCCTCTTCAGTTTAGCTATCTCCTCGTTCAGCTCTTTATTTTTTATCTCACAAAGAGCTAGAGAATTTCGTAGCGCAGTTGAGTTAGATTTTTCAGCGGCGAGCTTAGTAGCATGATCAGTCTTGAGCTTATTCATTTCCTTCTTATGAGAGTTCATCAGGAATTCTGTCTCAACTATGTGTGTGATTCGCAGATGATTCTTCATGCATAGAGCACCTTTTATGAGTTTGGACCTTGCTACTTCGTACATGTGGAACTGATCAACCACTTTGCCGTGCAATTCTTCTCTAACTTTTTTCTCATCCTCATAAGCTTCTTTGTAATAAAACATATCTTTAGCTAATTGCTTTAGATTTTTTTGAGAAGCTTCGACTTGAGAAGCAAGTGTTTTTACTGAAATATCGAGTTTGGTAAATGACTGAAGTGCAACAACGATTGCAAAATTTGGAAGAGGAAGAGGAAATTCTGTTTCCGATGAGCTAGGACGTTAAATCATATCTAGCGGAGTGATAGGAGCAGGAGGACAAGTAATTTCTGGAGACACCTCAGCTGGTGTTAGTCTCCCAAATTTAAGCATGTGATTTTGGATGACTTGAAGAACACGATCGTCTTCACCAGTAAGCGCTTCAGTGTTCTCAAAATTAATGAACATATCAGGATCAAAGTTTGATGTAGCTTGATTTTCGTTGGAAGTACTATCTTTGATGATAATCACAGGGTTTTCTTTGGTTGGCTGTTCTTTAACCGAAAGGTTTTGTGGGTTTAGTTGGTTTCCACCAGTAGTGTTTTCATCTTCGTTAACCAATGGGAACAAAAAGAAGACTTCTTCTTCTTTGAAGACGGTTCTTGATCTTTTCCCTCTTCGTTGGGTGAGAGAGTTTGTTCTGCAGTTTTTCTTTTGTGAGGATTTGGCTTCGATGGAGTTGAAGGGCGAGCACCATATGTGCTAGCTGCCTTTTTACCTCTATTTTCTTTGATAGATTTTTCTTTTTTTTTGAAAATGACTCTCTGATCTGTTACAGATGGGAAGGAAGAATGTGCAATCGGGTTGAACTATTCGTTTGCAGACTATATTCGGATCCGGCTCTAACATCAAGTCTTGAGATGGCAAGACACCTCTTAAGATTGGAAACATATGACAGGTAAGGAAATTGATGGGCTGAAAGGCAGTGTGAAATGCGTTGTTCCATTTCTTCTCAGCCGAAGCGGCACGTTTTTGGAAAATCACTTTAGCAGTTGGTCGACGTGATAAGTAATGCCTCAAAATTTCTGAAATAATTAGACAAGCAGAGAATTAAGAAAAGAGAAATGCAAAACATAAAATTTATTTCAGAATGTAAAAATTTCAAAGTGCTTATGATTGCTTCTATAGACGAGATTTAATTTAGAAGGATTAGCATAAAAAATTTCTTTGCCATTTCCCACGCTCCTGATATAAAGATAAATTTAAGCTTCCAGAATTTTCTAGCCTCTAAGAGGTCGTCGATGATCTTGAGGTCATCCATTAGGGTGAGGTAGTAAAAGGGAAGCTTCAGACGTTTTGACCATTGAGTCAAGGAGATGAAATCTTTAATGCTGATTGGAATTTTAAACAGTCGAGATGCCATAATCACTGACATAAGGGTGAACCATTAATTCGGTGTCACTTGAGTAGGACATAAGCTGAGCAGTTCGAAGTATTCTACGATCATAGGATCTAGTGGAAATCGAAGACCCCAATTGATGATTTCGGGGTAGACTATTAGCTCGTCATCTTTGCAGTCGAAGGGAGTTTCTCCTTCTTTAGGTAATCGAAGTGTTCTGTTATCTCCCATTCCCCGTTGCTTTTTTAGAGCCGAAGCTTGGCTATCTTTATAATATATATAGCAAACCTTTTTGAATGCAATGATGTATTTACCTTCAAGAGTCCTCAAGTTTCTTCCAATCTTAGCTCTTTCTTCTTCGGAAATAAAGCAAGTGTCTGCATCTTCCTTAGGTTTATGCGTAGTTGCAGAGTTCCAATCATCAGTCAGCCTCGAGATCGGTTTTAGTAGCCTTAGAATCAGCTTTGTTGGCTTTCGATTTCTTCTCGAGGTTGTTGAGGTGTTTGGATTAACAACTTCTAGTAAAGAGTTGCTTGTTCGAGGAGCTTGCTCAGTTACTTCTTCTTGAGGAGGATTTTCAGTATCTGGATTCAAAGATGAAGGAGTTTGGATAATTTATGATTCGTCTCGTAAGGCAATAAAAGTTCTTCTTTTTCTTGTTATTGAAGAGTGATTCGAAGATGATTTTTTTGAATTTTGTTTTGAAGTAAATTCTTCACTAATCAAAGGAGAAATCTTACTTTGAGATGAAAAGGCTTGAGGTGTTTTAGGGCATTGGATTTTGAATGAGGAACGTTCTTCGGTTATAGGAGAAGGAGAAAGATTAGGAATTTTGTTTGGATCAAAATTACTGTAATAAATTGTTGAAGTGGTTGTTCCAACTGGAAGGCTATTGTTTAATCCGGCAGCCTTATATTCTTCAGCCTTTTGAGTAATGTAGAAGTAGTCGTACGTTTCAAGGACTAAGTTGCTATCAGATTTTGGATATTTCGGTGTTTTGGGTATGATAGCCTTGGATTTTTTGGTTCTTGGTTTCTTTCTCATAAACCAGATGAAGGTTGATCGGAGAAGATGAACATTGATCAGAAAGTCGGGTTTTTTCTGATGAGAACACTAAGAACACGGTGAAGGTAGCCAAAAGCTGTGACTTCTCTCTAAAATTATTTGCGTGGCTTCTCTCTAAAATGATTTATGTGATGAGAATGAAAAAAATGAGAATGCTGGTTGAATTTATACAAAAAAATGAAGACGTGTGAAGTTAGAAAGACTTTAATGATAATAGGTTGGAATACAAAGCGGTAAGATGATCAGATGTTCGACATCTGTGAGGCTAGACATCTAACTATGGATCTAAAAACTATAGGGCTATGATGGGCTGAACGGTTATATGAAATAGTTGCTTTTATATGTTGTGTGGCTAAAAGTCGATGAGTACTTTCAAAAATGTTACTTTCAAAGGGATCCGAGGATGTTTTATTTATACAGTGTTTCGAAGAGGTTTTTTGTCTTTGAAACATTGTCGGATTTTAGCGCCATTGTTAAGTGATATCTGTTTTTATGACGCTTCGAATGCTTGCTCCTAGTTGCCACTTCGAAAGATTGCTCCTAGTTGACGCTTCAAATGATTGTTCTTCATGTACGCTTCAAATGATTGTTTTATAGGGTTGTTTCGAATGAGTGCTTTGAGTTTATTTTATAACAGGTTACATAACATATGGAAGAATTCGAAGATATTTGGATTCGAAGATATTTTAGTTTTTCATTCATTTAGTGACATGAGAACTAGGGGGGCTTCTCATGTGGAAATAGGATTTTGAGGATTAAGTTGTAAATAATGTAAATTTAAGGATTTAATTATGAACAATGTAATTTTTGTCCTTAAATTGTAATTGATGTAAGTTTTAGAGAGTATTTGTAACTATGAATAATTGTTAAGGATTGAACAACAGTTAGTCCTCTTTTGTAACAAATTTCAGTTTGAGACTAAGTCTTGGCTCCTCTATATAAAGGGAAATGCTACTCTAATAAAGGGGTTGAACACTTTTTCTTTGAAACTCATTTGTACTTGAACTTTCTCTTTCTAGATTTCTGTCTTAATAATTTACTAAGGTGAAATATTGACTCATCAAGTACACTTAAATTATCCTTCACAATAACTTTTATTACATTTAGAGAATTTTATTGCGTAAGTCTCTTAATTAGTCAAAACTGAATCGTTTTCCATATTATGATTGAACTTTGATATCATTTGAGAATATATAATCTCATCTTAACTGAATTGAGATGACAAAATGTGAAGTGTATATATAATAATGAAGACCTCATAAAAGGCCAATAAAATAATATGAGTGTGAAACTTGATCCTTTAATAGATTCATTACTTAATAACCTCATAAAATTCACTATTTATCTTACCTATAATGAAGTCAATGATACTACTTTAATCTACACCACTTTCATATTTAACAAATTTGGATAAATATGAAGAATTAAATCATCGAAAATTTAATTTTGGATGAGAAGTTTATAAGTACATTAATTATCTCCTTAGATAATCTCATATAATATGATTAAAGAATATCTTATAGGCTATCATCACACTTATACGAGTGAACTTACCTTTCTAACTATAAGTCTTTTAACCTCTGTCAAATTTTTAGATTAAAAATAAAATATTATCATGTCACATATTCTAAAAGATAACATAGAATTTTTAATGAATAATCATTTCATATTTTCATTCTATCTTAAAAAAATCTTTATTTATTTATTTGGAATTTACTTACCTAAATGTATAACTAAAACTTAAACTTTTAGTGATAAATTTTTAAGCTTGTAACACTTAATCTAAAGTATTACATACAATAACAAAAATGACTTAATTTTTCAAGTTTGAAGTTCGATGACGCATCCATATGAATTAACTTGTTGTAATCCTTATTGAATACCTTTGGGCCATCACGCTCTATATTATTCGTAAAGAATTATTTAAGAAAAACAATGTTGTTTCATGACCACAATGAAAATAACCAAACCTTCACCCAAACTGATCTGACTATTTCATAGCGTACTTTCTCGAAATTATTGAACACCGCAGCTTGATAAAGGTAATTCCTCACAAGAGTCTATTCTCTTATATCCGAGTTATGATCACTCTGATAAAACATGTAAGAAGGGCCTTGATGATAAATGATGACATATTATAATGAGCTTCATATTATGGAGATATAAATAATGTTATAAATGAATTCAGTAATGACAAACCTTAATAAAGGTTAATTAAGGCGAGTGCGAAAGATAAAAACAACAAGAAGAAAGTGATATATGAAGCTACATAATGTAGATAGGATACAAAAAAGAAGAATAAGGAGTTAAAGATTGACTAAATATCAAATTTACAGACGAGTTAAACTAAAAGGTAAAGAAAAGAAGGAGATAATGATGAGCTACAACGAGAAACATGATAATAACGTCAAGAAGATATAATGAACTTGGATGATCAAAAAAGGTAAAAGAAGTTTATAGCTTACTCTAGTAATATTATTTAAATACCTTAGGTAGTTAAAGGGTATCTTAGTCAAATCTTCAATATCTTTCATAACTTAATTTTTAGATGATCATCACGTGTCCATATTTACACGTGCACCTCATCCATTTATTTTAGTCCTAAGACAATTCTATAAATATGGTTGTAAATCTTTATTTGAAGGTGATTGATTTTTGAGTAATAAAAGATTTTTTTTGCTAATCTCTAATTCTTGAGTTGTCCAGTCTTAAGTTCAATTGGCATTTATCCCGATGGCCATGTACTTAACGGTCACAGGTCGTCACTTTTGTATCCCGATGGCCATGTATTATTTTAGAAATAATATGTATCAAAAAAAATATATAGTTGAAAAAACATAACTACACATCTTTTTTGACACCAACTCACATATACTCATATATACATATTCACATATACATATACTCACATTGATATAAGACATATATACATAACTATACATAATTTGGACATCAAAACACATGTCTAGGTAACATTGATCTAAACATATATGAGGACTATATTTATAAAGGATGAATTGTTTGTTATAATGTGGAGTGGTTTGTAACAACAAAATAAAAGGATTATGCAAGAAAAATATATAATGAAAGGTCATTCGTGGTGTTACGGGGAGCAACTGAGCTCGTTACGATAAATAGATCAGTGCTGCAACAAGAAATAAGGCTTGTTGTGGTGGCCAATTCATAAATTTTTATCATTGCAACAACACACATAGTCTTTGCGTGTTATACTCGCTTCAGTATCGCAACTTATAAATCATTATGGTGAGAAACCAACTCGTTGCGGTAACCAGATACCTTTTAGAATCCAAAAAACCCATATGTTGAATATGTATTAGGGTTTTGTCAAATCTATAAGGTCATATTTGAAAGTTTTAGTCATGCTTTATTTAATATTCACATTAAATACTTATACATGCAAATATGCCAGAATATCAAAACTTTAAATCTATAAGTCATACACTCCAAAGTTTGAGTTATAATTGGACTTGGGAAACCCGTATCAGTTATTTAAGATATAAAAAGTTGGTTTGATACAAAATCTAGAATCTAAAATAATTAGATATTCATTTTCTAATTATGATATATGTATAAAGGACTTCACATATTTAAGAAACTATTTAATGAAGATAAGTTTGTGAAGTACATGAATTCATCTTGATTAAAGGTGTTGAGATTATAGTTTCTCAGTTATGGATCTTTTGAGAGTTCACGAGGAACAACACTTTAGATTATTGTTGAAGAAAATAAAAGTATCTAGAATCGTAATGGGATGAAGAAATCTGTCCAATTTATTGTTGTGAAGTTAGAAACCGTAAATAAAAAAGAATCAAATGATGTATTAATTTTTCTTTATGCGACAATAACTATAAAACACATACTAGACCGATTCATGACCATATATATATATATATACACCCATCGACCCATTAAACTAACTAACATCATTATCCGATGATCTTATGTCCCCAAATACAATAACTGTTATATGAATCATATAACCTAAGAACTTTAGTATTAATTTATATAACTCGCGGTGCATATTAACCTCAATTTACTAGGTAATAGAACTCACAGTACATACTAACTCAACTAATGTGTATATAGTATATTTCATAATATTATTATATTATTTTTAAATTAAATTATTGATTATCAATTAATAACTATGTTTTATCAGTTTAACCAGATTTTATACTAATTCAAATATTGTATCATAACTAAAATATTTCAATTTATGATGTCTTTACAACAACTTAACATTCCAATTTATATTATTTGTAAAAAATTGTTTGATACTAAATTAAGAACATATTATATTTTTTTATCAAAATTGTTTGTTGCCCTTAATTTTAATATAACACTCTAAATGATTTTTCAATTTTTTTGGTGTGAAAAAACATTAAATAAAATAAAATGTGTGCATACAAGTACCCAAGCCATATCCCGATGAGATACAATTGACATAAGGAGGTCGATAAATAAGGCTGCTGAATAAATATTAATAGGAGTGATAGAACATTAGAGAAAAACTTGAATAACTAAAATAATCAACAAAGACCAACCAAGCCGACAAATAGAAACTCCAGAGAAGTCCACATCAATGGAAGACAACGAAAGAGACCGATGAGGAGGAGACCTGCAAATAAAGTAGGAGAATAAATAAATAAATTAAAAATAGTTACATGGGCCAACCAATCTTGGTGCAGTGGAATATGAACCGAAGATCCGAGAAGATTCAGTGAGAAACCAGGGAGGCAGTGGCCGGAGATTAACCAAAAATTCTTAAGTTCCTCTCCTTCCAGACATGATAAATAACCGCGCCAAAGCAGGAGCGCCAAATGTGACAGTTTTGAGAGTGAGATCAATTTGATGCATTGCATAACCAAGACTGCCAGCATGTAGCAGAAAATGGGAAACCTAGATGAGATGAACAATAGTTTTAGAATCAGAATTACATAAGGCACAATCAAGTGGGGTATTGATACCACAACTGAGAAGCTTATCTCTGGTAGAAAGTTTGCTTAAGATAGCGAGTCACACAATAAATTAGTGACCAGGAATATTAAATTTATTCCATACTAACCCGACCACCCCACAACAGGGGCAGGCATACGAATAACTTATTGTGAAGTTATTGCAGCTAACTTTCGCAATCCAAAAGGGAACATAATATGGATTGATGTTTGGAATAGGCTGAGTAAGGATGAGGTTGTTTATCTCTAGAATATTAGAACGACTTCTAGCTCTAGCAGATCTGATGTTTAAAGGCCAATTCCAATGACCATCGAGAATGATATCCGATACCTTGAATTTTTTCTAGAGCCGAGAATCCTTAATGATATTGGTGCCATAGTGAGAAGCAAGAGAAGTAGGGAGAAGCCATGGGTTGTACCAGAAGGATGTGCTTGAAACATTGCCAATAGCTACTCTGTACAAATTACTAGCCACCGGGTGAAGATGAAATTTTTTATTCCAAATCCAAGAAGGGGAGGAACCAATAGAAAGATCCCAGAAATTGTTATTTTTGATTTTTTTTCAATTTTTATCCAATCACACCAGATACAGTGATTGTTATTACTGATAATAGACCATAGATCCTTAAGGACAACTGCCTGATTCCAAATTTTTAGATCTACGATCCCAAGGCCGACCTCTTTTGTGCGAGAGATGATATTTGACCAGGCCATTTTGGCCTCATAGATTTTCATAACGGATCCCAACCAAAGGAAACGACGAAGGTTCTGGGTCAGCTCTTTAACGACTCTAGAGGGAAGGATAAAGATGGAGGACCAGTAAACTTGACCAACAAATAAGACAGTTTTGATAAGCTGAAGTGTACCGCCATATGAGAGATGCTTGGAGATCCAAGAGTCGATCCTAGCGGTAATCTTAGAAAGAATAGGAAAACAGTCCGAGTGGGTAAGATGACCAGTAAGAAGGAGAAATCCTAGATATTTAATTGGGAGAGATCATTCCAGATAACCCATAATAGACAGGAGTTGAGTGCAGATAACCCACCAGAAAGATATGAATTTTAGAGGGGCTGACTTTGAGACCAGAAAATGAGTAGAAATAATCCAGAGCCTATTTGATAAGGAGAAGAGATTTGACATCACTATGACAGAAGATCATAAGATCGTTTGGAAAACAGAGGTTTATAATTTTGAGTTTGTGGCACTTCCAGTGAAACTGTAAGTTTTTGTCATTACTCTCCTCCTTGAGGGTGTTGGAGAGGACTTGCATGACAAGGACAAAGAAAAAAGAGGAAATCAAGTCCCTTTCCTGAGACTCTTTCTACCTTTGAAGTTATCGTAAGGATCTATATTAATATTGATAGAGTAAGAGGGGGACGAGATGTAGTTGATGATCCAAGTGATCATCTTATCCGGGAAGTTCATCGCCACAAGAATGTCAAAGATGAGATGCCAGCAGATATTATCGAAATCTTTCATAAGATCAATTTTAAGGGCTACCCTTTACCTCCACAATTAGTATGATAGCCCTTTAGAAGTTCTTGAGGGAGAAGGATGTTATGGGAAATAATCCTTAATTTTATTTACTAAGATTTTAGAAATGGTCTTGTAAACAACATTACAAAGATCAATAGGTCTAAAATCTGCAGCCACATAAGAAGAATCCTTTTTGGGAGTGAGAGCAATATTAGTAAAGTTCTAAGAGGGGTCGAGAATTCCAGATTGGAATAACTCGAGGACACTATTACAAATATCTTGCGTAAAATATTCCAGGTGGACTTAAAGAAATTGTAATTAAAACCATCAGGACCAGATGATTTATTACTATTAATACTGAAAAGGGCAGACTTAATCTCCTCACTAGTGATCTCACGAATCATTGATGCCTTGTTAGTATCATTAACTTTAGAGGAAAGAATAAATAGAACTTTCTCCAACCCCAGATAACCACCATGATGCCTAGTACCAAACGAGTCCTCAAAGTAACTCACAACGACCTTAGAAACACTAGTGGGAGTTGAAATAGTGAAACCCTGGTCATTATTGATAGAAATAATTTTGTTACAAAAAAGATGGGTTTTTATGGTCTTGTGGAAATGTTTTGTATTTTTATCACCAAGTTTGATTCAGTTTTCTTTAGATATTTGCTTGAGGAGGGATTCTTCAGCACGACTAAGAAAGATGAAAGTCGTAGAAGCCTCGACCTCTTTGGTGACAAGGATATAATTGAGTGGGTCAAGGGCGAGATTAGATTGAGCTTGAAAGAGAATTTTATGAGCAGTAAAAACCTAGTACTAATATCACTAAATTTTTACGGTTGAGACAAACAATCTCATGCTGAAGACTATTGAGTTTATCAGTGACAAGACTCATACCAAAGAAGGAGATAGGAATATTCTAGCTTTTGGAAATAATATTTTTGAATTAAAGATGAGATTGCCACATTTTAAATAATTTGAATGGTTTCTTACGTGTTTGACGAAGGAACCCAAAATTCAGAGTGACAGAGGTGTGGTTGGAGGAACGGAGAAAACCAAAATATATTTCCAAATAAGGAATTTTTTTATTAAACTAATTACTTATAATAACATTACGGTATATATTTCCAAATCGGGAATTGTTTTTATTAAATTAAGACGAAATAAAATATTTTAAGAGAATTTAATTTTTCTAAGGAGCCTTAAGTTTTTTAGGATCTAAACTACCAAATATAAGGTATAATAAAGTTTTTTTGATAGTTAAACAATGTATACCACCTTATCTAAAGTTTTGAGAATGATTATGAAAACTTGTTTTTTATTATTCGTATTGGTATTATAAAAATATTTTTTTACTATTCGTAGTTATCATTTTAGATAAAAATATCATTCCACACATTCACATATGTAAATTGAATTGCTAAGAATAGTTATCAGAGCTAATGTTTCCCTTTAAAATTTGTTCAACTTCTTGTTCAATAAATATCAAATTCATCTCAAACTTATCAGTTTAGAAGTTAGTAGTTTTCAATATATAATTTTCTTGCTTGTTAACACAAAACATATTTTTTATAACACCGTTGAACTATAGTTTATAAAGTACATTGTCGTCGTCTCATATCGATAATGGGTTTTTATACCTTTATACGAGTGAATTTCGGCTATCGAATGAGCCTGCATTCGAAATAAAAATTTCAGATTTTCGTACTATTTTTACCCATTATCACAGTGAAGAAGAAGATGTTATTCATGGAACCTAATATGTATATGTTGCAAAGCACAATATAAATATCTTTAATTTAGTTTCACACATGATGTTAGTCAGTTTTTATAGTCCGTGATTTTTTAAAATTATGGTAGTTTAGATGTGAAAGTGGACGTCAAATTTGTGTTAGTAAAATATTAACTACAAAATTACGATTGTTGAACTAGGAAACTAGACATTATCAAAACTGAAAAAACCTAAACTACACTTGTCTTGCGAAATTATCATATTTCGCACATGGCTACAAAATCCACCGTATCCTAGCGAATTTCATACAAATTATCGCCATATTAAGTTAAATTACGAAGAATTCGAAAATAAAATTGCTAGTACTAACGAATTATATACCATAGTTCGACAAGTTAATTAGAAATTTTTATAAACTCTCTCTCCACTAGTGTAACAAATAAAAATACATATATCTCTAATCAAGTGAAATTATTTTTTACCATTTCAACCACCGAACTATTGGTGTTTAGGAATCATATGTTGTTTTCGTGGTGTAGTTGTATTATTTACATGAAATATTGATTTTAGAATCTTTTTTCATTGTTTTGAAATTTTGTCCATGAATATAAAATTCTATAATCATATATACAAAATCTAAGTAATTATAGATGTTAAATAATGGATACAATTATATGTAAAACCTGTAGTATATGTGCCACAAAATAGTCGATCTATACGTGAAACGTTTCTTATTCATATAACATACCATTGACAAATAAAACTAACTACGTCACCAATGTAATAATAAATTATTTTTTATTGTTCCAACCACCGATTTGATGGTTTTGTTAGGACCTATATGTTTTTATATCATGGTAGCAAGATTTACGTGAAATATTGAATACATATATTTGTTTTTTTTATTTTTTCAAAACTTGGAAATGAATACAAAACATAACATATTATTTGCGAATTCTAATGTATTATAAATGTGAAACCATATATAAGTTATATGAAAAACCTGGTAGTATTTATGGTGTAAAAATATTGAGAAATATTGTATGCGAAACATTCCTTACTTATTTGCCTCATTTTTAACGAATAAAACTAACTACGTCGCCAATGTATCTCATGAGGCAGAAATATTAGAGGGTCATATCGGACCAAGGCCAATATTCATATTATTATATATTTTTATATCATTACAATGTGATTATTTTTATTTTTATTATTTTATTTAATTTTTGGATTTAATGGGTTTTGGGCCTTGATTTTGGGTAATTAGAGGTTGGCCCATAAACTTGGTTCAGCCCATTAGACTCATTAGGGTAATATAACATATAAAAAGGCTTTTACAAGGCATTTAAGAAGGATGAAACATTTACTGCCGAAATCAAACTTTCTATTTATAAACATTTACTTAAGTAGCTCATTTTTTGCTCTACTCTCTACCTAATATTAATTCTTCCTTTCCACTATACTAAATAGCCCCTCAAATTAAATGTATCAATATCAAACTGGCGACTATTGTGGGAGACTCTCCAAGATACCCAAATAACAAAATCCAAAACCTAACACACACAAATTTGCCTTCGAAACGCTCAGAAGCATGAATCATGAAATATAAATAATTCCTATCCCAGAGAATGAGCGAGTAAGGATTGAAGAAGAATCCTTCTAGAAATCACATTGTAATGATGAGAATTAGGAAAGGCTTCTCATGCGAGAGGAGCGAGACCAATTAGGAGGGGAGATTGAGATATTAAGGTCGAAAGAGAAGCTGAGATGGATCTTATGGGTAAGTTCCAACCAGAAAATCAAAAGTCTGATCGAAAAGAGGGTGATCCCCAAAATAGTCCAAATAAACACCAAGGGGACATTAAGCCTTGAAAAAGGAACGTAGAACCAAGGATTTTTCAAGTTTTTTGAAACCTAGTAAAGGTTCAACTTCCAAGTTTGATGTATCCACATCGTCTTTGTGAAATGATCATTATCATAAGAAGAGAAAGAGTCACGATGAGAAGTGGCGTTCAAAGAAATATTTGAACCGACATCAAAAGTCAAGCAAACAACACTCTTTGGGTAAAAAAATCACCGAAAGAAGAAATAGAAGAAGAAATGGTGCCATGAAAAATTGAAAGGGTTATGAGATCTTAGTATAGACCATCTGGTGAGTGAAAAATTTATTATCCAGTCCTAACCAAGTTTATTTTCAACATCCAATGAAGATCAACCAATGATATAATTAGAGGCAGTCACCTTTGTTTACCAAAATTATGTATGGTCAGTTACCTAGATGGTTTGATATCTTGAAGATGGAAAAGTTCGATGGGAGCAAAGACCTCGATAACCACCTCGAACAATTAAAAAATTTCATGATGAATTTTGACGATGATAATAATTTGTTGTGCATGGATTTTTCTTAAACCTTTAAGGACAATGCCTTAAAGTGGTATAGCCGACTTCCGCAGGGTTCAATAAAAAACTCTGACATGTTCTGGATGGCTTTCCGAACATAGTTTGTGGGAAGAAAATAATTTATAGGGAATGGAGACATGATAATCCATTGTCAGTAGTTCACTGGCGAAACCTTAAACGAGTATAAAATATTTTGCAAAAACTAAAGATAGTATGGAAGACTACTTTGAACAAGTAACTATAGCTGCTTTTAGACAAGAGCTTCTACATGGTGAAATAACTAATATTGTTACATGGAAAAAAACATTGACATGGGAAATTCAATTATCCCAAGTCAGGAAACATATTATAGTTAAAGAAGCAAATAGATTAAAGCTTCCAAGTTAGTGTAAGAGTAGTTTTTCACCCTCTCAACAGTAAATTACAACAAGTTATCATCCGAAGGATTCCAGACAAAATTCCCATCGGCCTAAAGCTAATCAATATTCTTAGTCCAACAATTTAGACCTAACAAAAATTATTGGGTGGGGCCTCATTATTTTGTAGAGTGAACTGAAAATATTTTAACCATCTATGACAAGTCAAAGAATTTCATGCAGTTTTGCAAGGCTACCACCCATTCAAACTCCAAGGGTAAATTGGGATACCCAATTTTGTAGGCATCATAATGATGTAGGGTATGATACCAAGGATTTCATTACTTTAAAGCAAAAAATCTAAACTTTAATTGAGAATGGAAAATTAATCACTTCTATCAAAGCCCAAGTGGGAAATAAATCACTATCGGACACGAGTGGGACAATCTGTTGTTCAAATTGAAGCCATCGAAGCGATATGTAAACAAAAAAATACTATGGTAATTACCGAACAATAATGAGTTTAGAGAGAGTTCAGAGTATTTGAATCCCGATTCAGATCGAGGTCGGATTATAATTATATATGAAAATAAGGGAAATATATCAAAATTATGTTAGTTCTTTGGATCATTAACATTTTTTAGGGGAGGGGGGGGGGGGGGGGGAGGGGATATTGTGATAACCCCCTCGAGTTATTTTAAAATATGATATGTAGTCAGCTTTCCTAACCAACTATAAGGGAAAATATCTACTCATCTATATCAGAATCCGATACCGTATTATTGTATTCGATGATGATGATTTGAGAGATGTTTATGAGCCACATGAGGATACCGTGCTAATTAGAGTTGCAATTGAGGGAATGGAAATCTGAAGGATTTTGATTAGCACAGAGAGCTTAACTAATATTTTTATCTATCCACTTATAAGCAGATGAAAAACCCGTCCGTCATTCTCCAATCAAATAGAACCATTAACTTAGTTATATCCCAAAAGTATTTGAGAGGACTAGATGACTATCTTATTTGATGAGGGTAGAAATATTCGAAGGAAAAATTGGCTAAGGTAATTTTATTATTTATTTTTATATTATTATAATGTAATTATTTTATTATTTTTATTTCATTCTCTTTTAGGCTTTATGGGTTTTGGACCTTGTGCCTGGGTTATTAGAGGTTGTCCCATAAACTTGGTTATGCCTATTAGGCCCATTAGGGTAATTCAGCCTATAAAAAGGCTTGTAGGAAGTATTTAAGAATGATTAATAATTTATTGTAGACTTTTTTTATCTCTAAATATTTACTTAAGCAACTCCTTTATCTCTTTACTCTCTACCTAAAATTAATTCCTCATTTCCACTTAACTACATAGCCCCTCAAATAAAATTTACCATATTAGCAATGAAAATTTATATTCTACCATTCCAACTATGGATGTACTTGCTTTGTTAGGATGCATATGTTGTTATGGTGTCGTGGTATCACAATTTACCTCGAATGATGTCTTCAGATTCTTTTTCTTATTGTTTTCAAACCTAGGCAAATAATACAAAAACACATAATATTATTTGCGAAATCTTATGTTATTATAGACGCAAAACCATGTATAAATTATATGCAAAACCTATTAGTATTTATGATGCATAAATATTAAGGAATTCTATATATGAAATTTTCTTTATTTATTACACCACATCTTTGACGAATAAAACTAACTAAGTCGCCAATGTAATGACGAATGTATTTCTACCATTCTAACCATGGAGCCACTTGTTTTGTTAGGACCCATATGTTAGTTTAGTGTCGTGGTAGAAAGAATCTTAAATATGATAAAATTTTTTGGGTTTTAGATCTCTCATGTGAAGTCATGCAGTTGATTTGAAAATTAGTTATTTTCTTATAAACTATATGCTATGTTATATGGATGAGCGCCTCAATAACCAAGAAAATACAGAAGAGAACTGAAAATAAATTAAATTTTTTGATGGATATGATTGTCTCTACATTTACATGTTTGTCGTATTTCATAATGATGTTGTCCGTTTTATGTTTTTAAAGCTCTTGTATTTTCTATTTTGTAATTCTCATTTTAGGTTTAGTATTCTTTTCCTAAGTTATCCACATATTGTACTAATGTTTAATATTAAGCTCGTTCGTTACCAAAATAACACTAAAAATATACAGCAAATGAAAAATATTTTAACACAAATATTTTAAGGGGAAATCCTCGTAAAGTTATGCCAAAAATGATAATTCAATTTATCTAGAATTAAACAAATGGTGTATTCGAAATCAAGTATCTTTGTTTACAACTTCAGATCTATTTATACAATAGTTTACCATGATATCCACAAAATGATATATCTTAGTGGCATTTAATGTGAAGAATATATCTTTGGTCATTAATGCCCACGCTCACTAATGGTGAAAGTTGGTGGGAGTGATTTTGGTAATCGCTCATTTACCGACGTCCAACCCATAAAAGGCCATCATTCCTGCTCGGTAAAATTTATGACCCGCCTTGCTTATTAACCGATATCCTGCTTCTTATTGATCTCTTCTTCCCTCTCGGTTTGCTACTGTCTCGTCGCGTGTGGTGAAATCAACTTACCAAGAGGCATAGTCTCAAACCCGATTGGTAACCTTCATATTTCTTAAGATCGATCAATAGTTTACTGATAGTACGACATTAACTTGTAATGTACATAAACCTTGGCTTACCCGAGAGGTATCGTCTTATCAAATACATTACAGTCCTAATAAAAAAGAATATATGAATTCTTTTTCCAATTATTAAAGTGTTACGTTATTCATATTTTATACTAATATTTTTATTTTATGTTCTTAAGCTAATGTATTTTCTTCTGATGTCTTATCAAACTTTTAGATATTTTTTATGTTTGAAGAACATGTAAACCTATTCAGAAATCAATAGTACCATAAACATATTAAGATCATGCATTTCAAATATTACGAACGCTAGTTGTGAACTATTACAATAGTTGGTTGCAAAATATAAAGATAAATATTACGAACATAGTTGTGAATTATTACAACAGTTGGTTACGAAATATTAAGATAGTTTGTTGTGAAATCTTAGGATGGTTCATTCAAAATATTACAAATTTACGGTGCAAAATATTAAGATTTCTTTTAAACAATGCCCTTGAAGAATATACTTGTTGTGAAGACTTTTAAACACATCTAAAAATATACTTGTGTTCATACAATACCCTTGAAGACTCGTGGTATATATGATCTTGCGTATGTCACTCGTGACTTTTTTCCAATAATTGTGTGTTCTATGAGAAATGATTGTACATTAAGTAATTATTGTTGTTACGCATCGCTTGGCATAAACTAAAATTTATTATTTTTAACATTTGTAGTATATTAACTACAAATATTGGTACACAACCAATCGTCTTTTTAATGGTAATAGTACAATAATCTCTCACCAAGTCTATTATATTTCCTATGATATCCCCTACCAAATCATTGCCCATAATGTTTTAGAATTTTGCGACATAATAAATGATAGATACAACCACAACCACTCTATATGTAGCAGAAACAATGTTTTGTAGAGATACATAATCAGAAGTACAACTATATCTTTGACAAATTATTCTCTTTTCATTGAAATTGATAACATAATTTCATCCTATGATTGCTTTGAAAATATATGGTTATATGTGTGCAAGACCTACTAATGTTTCCCAGTGAAACACAATTATCGGTGCTTACAAAATATATGGCTCTATGTGAGTGAAACATTCTAATGATCATTTGAAAAACACAATAATGGTTGCTTCTTATTCTTACCTCAACTTTCTTATTCATTATGTGCAAAGTAGATGAAAAATAAGATCAAGCTATTCTAGTTTCTTGTTCATTCAAACTGTGGTCAAACTTTTTTTTGTGTGGAAGTTCAACTCTGTTCTTCCACATCAGATGCCTAATATAAGAACTACATCGTTTGAGGTAAGCTTAATACCTGTTATGGTATTGTAAAGGAAACATTACTAGTCATACGACTACTAAAAAACTTTTAGTATAACAAATATAATTTTATTCTTTGTATTGTTTATGTGCTCCCTCCTTATCACCATTGTATTATTTTTTTATAAGACCTAATCTGAAATAGAAGTGCATTGAAGAACTCACCATTGGTATTTATCTATAATAGAGACTACAATACATTTAATACATAAACTACTTTAAATTTATATCTAACACATATTTCCATGACCATAATTAGTTCTTAGCCAAGAGTTATGGGTTCTGCATAACAGTTAAAAGACCAGACAAAAAGAAACGTTTTGGGTTATGCATGACATATTCTTGGAAAACGAATTTGAATTCACGTGACAGAACAAAACGTAAACACAAATAAAACTAGAGTTCTGTATGCTATCTCATGTAATAAAAGTTCAAAGTTAAACCATTTCACGAAAACATTGAGAATACAAAATCTAACAAAAAATACTTAAGGTTTAAAATAATATACTTATTAAAATTATTCTATGACGAATCAGTTATAATTTATGAACGGTGGGAACGAGGATAAAAATATTATTGGAATGATCGATTCCTTATTATAAGGGATAAAAAACGAAATGTAATGATAGAAACAAGTAGAAAGAAACCAGAACAACTCAAATTGTTATGTATTTAAACTAAAGGCGTATTTTGGAAGGTCCAGATTTATTAATTGTCCATATAATTTGTTTTAAGATGCTATAATGAATGTTTTTTGTAATATGCATACAAAACTATTATGCACATTTGTCATGATAATGTTCAATACAAAACTATTGGAATGAAGTGCAAAAGTAACCATTCCGAAATAATAAAAGACTAATGTATGTAAAAACAATGAATAAAACCTAATTTAGCTAGATTTTACAGAGTTCGGATACACGTCTGCTTAGACATAATTGTTTTTATAGAGTTTGGATACACGTCAAATCAAACACTAATAATTTACGAAATTTAGATACATGTTTGCACAATAACATTTAAAGGCGTTGGTTGGAAGTGGAAAGTCTATTTTTCTATATGGTGATCCATCATTTAATGGTGCTTGTGTGATAACTCAGAATAAATGTTTAGAAAGCTTTAAGGTGTCTGTTACCGTG
The DNA here is from genome assembly GCA_036936605.1 of Limnanthes douglasii subsp. nivea. Taxonomy (NCBI): domain Eukaryota; kingdom Viridiplantae; phylum Streptophyta; class Magnoliopsida; order Brassicales; family Limnanthaceae; genus Limnanthes; species Limnanthes douglasii. The sequence goes on from JAUPFV010000146.1 coordinate 51,878, forward strand.
ATTGTGACATTTGAAAAAAAGATAATCTTCGAGATACCAAATGCAAATGAATTAGTGAAGAAGAGGATAACAAATCTGGTTAAATTAGTACTTAGATTGCTTGTAATTGTGTTAACAATTACCTAATTTATTATACTTGTGAAATGTAAAATGTATTCATTTAATACAAAGTGTATTTCTAATTTCATTTCAACATTTTCCAAAGTTTGAAGTATGTTCTTTTACAAAATATGTTATGAAATATTAATAAGGTTAAGTGAAAAATATATTAAGTTTCCGTCAAAGACCATACACAAAAATGAAAATACGTTTTTGGTTATGCCTGACATATACTTCCTAAGAGGATTCAAAAATCATATGTTACTATACAAAAACAATATGACAAACAAAAAAACAATACCCAAACAAGATATTGGTACTGCATCCCATCGTATGTCATGGTAGTTAAATAAGTAAAGTTTCTCATAAATAATTTTTATTCGTTTTGCATTACCGTTCTTGTGAAATAATAGTTAAATTTTCCATACTTCTTTTTATAAAGAAAGATTTTTGAACCTTTTAATAAGATTAAGTGAAAAATATTCAAAGTTTCCCTTAAAGACCATACACAAAAATAAAAACAAGTTTTGGGTTATGCATGACATGTATTTTCCAAGAGGATTCAAAAATCACATCTTACTATACAAAAACAATGTGACAAAGCACAAAACAATACCCAAACAAGATATTGGCACTGCATCCCATCTTATGTCATGGTATTTAAATAAGGGAAGCTTCTCATATATCATTTCTTATTCGTTTTGCATTACCGTTCTTGTGAAATAATAGTTTGAAATTTTCCCTACCGCTTTTTATAAAGAAATATGTTTGAACTTTTTCCCAATTTTATTTCATTTATTGATGAATATCGATTTCCCAGTCACTAAGTATGAGGCCGTTTGCTATAAATTAGTTGTACTTGAAAGAAAAGTTGTCAAAATAATATTGTTTATTTTATTTTAACCATAAAAATACGTAAAACATACAAATGTGTAAATCCTTAATTGTTTTGTTTGGTTTGTCGGTTTAACTAACGTTTGAGTTTACATTATATGGTTGTAGTAGTTGATAATTGTATTCTTTAGTTCCATAGTATCTAAATTCCAATGATTTCTTCCCTCTTCGTCTTTATATTGGGTACAAATTGAAACAGTGATATATTTTGTTTATAAATCCATATCCTTGAAGATTTTGTCAACCACTAGTTCTACATCCATTTTTGAGGTAAATTAACATATTCAATATGAAAAAAATATGAGAGAATTAGTTGATATTAAAAAACTATATAATTATATAATCTTATATTTAACATACCATATTTCCCACTGACCTCTTTTAGTATCACCTTCACCTGACCCATTTTCTATTCTAAAAATTGCTCTTACTGCATCAATAAGCTCTAGATCTAAGACCTACATTCAATACATAAGGTGTGAAATTTAATTTTATTGATCTTGAGAAAGATATTGCGAACTATATGATTAATGGTGTTATGTAACATAATTAAAAAATATGGTGTAACATATTTACTGTGTATGTGCCAAAACACAATTTAAACGCAATTATTCTCTTTGAAGATTTCTAAGACCATAAAAAAGCTATTTATGTTTATACAATACGACTTGAAGAATCTGGGTATTGCATATATTACGTACGCTGATTGTGACCGCATTCCAACAATTGTGTTTTTCATAAGAATCTGGGTATTGCATAAATAGTGTTGTTACACATTACTTGGAATAAACTATTTTTTGTAAAGTTTGTATTATACTAACAATAAGAATTGGTACACAACAAACCATAATTTTGGAGGCGATCGTGCAACAAACTCTAACTAATTTCATAAGTTTACTTCTGATTATATCTGCCAGTCGCAGTCGTTAATTGTTTTAAAAAGGCTTCGACATAATAAATTACGGATCCAACCATAAATAACCAGATATAATAAGATCAACTATTTGTAAATATATATAATCAGGAGTATATCTACAACATCCACCGTTTCCTCTACATCTTTTGACACTACAAAGTCAATAACTTCAAATGATAAATATAATAATAATTTAAATGTTAGTTTAATATATTTATGTGTAAGATTTTTCACATGCGAAACCATTAACATCATGAACAACCAATATGTATATACAATTACATAATATATGGTTGTATATTTGCGCAACATAGTAATTAGGAGATGTAAAAAAGTAATGTTGGCTTGCAAAACATACTAATCTTCGTTTGCAAAACTTACTAATATATTATTACAAAATCTTTCTTAGCTTGATTTTATTCTTTGTCATAATGGGACACATTTCGTCGTTTCCTTCTATTATTTGAAAAGTATATGAAAAATAATTTTGAAATACTCTTTATCCTTCTCATTTGTTCAAGCTGAGCTCAAATATTTTTCTCTTGAAGTTAATACGTGTACTTCTACCAAAAATAAAAACTTCAGCATGAGATATAATTGTAATATATGCTCTCCAAACATTAAAATTTGATTTTTGGGATTATAACGTCTTATTATGTTGATTATTAAATTATCTCAATGTGGTAGTGCAAAATCAGTATGACTACACAAAAGACTATACATAGCTTCAAGGATAATGAAAAAAATGTGTATTGTTTTTGTAGTGTTTATGTGCTCCATCCTTACCTCTGTTGAAGCCATTGGTTTTTTATAGACCCAAATATGAAATTGAAGCGTACTGCACCAATGGCTATTGTTATTAATCTATAATACACACAAAATGCAATTAATATATAAACTAGTTTATTTTGTATATCTAACACATAAGTCAATTATAAGAATAAGGTTTGAGTCGATATATATGGGTTATGCATGACAGTTCAAAGACCATACCCACGTACAAAAACTAGTTATAGGTTATGAATGAAATGTTCTTGTGAAACAAAGTTACAAATTATGTACTAGAACATAAATAAAAAACAAGACTCGGCTACAACATGTGCTTGTGAAACGAAGTTGCAAATTGTGTATAAGAACATAACAAAAAAACATCGAGTATGATATGTTATCCTATGTAGTAGTAGTAGTATAAATTGAATTCAATTGAAAAGATTGTCTAAAATAAAAGACCCAACGAACAATACTTAGATTTTAAAATATCATGTTTATTATATATAATCTACAAAAAACGTGGTGGATTTGAGACAAACGATATATATATATATATATATATATATATATATATATATATATATATATATATATATATATATATAAAATACCCACTTTGAAAAAAAAAAACACATGATTTATCTATAATCTATCAAGTTCGGATACATGTCTAATAAGATTTTAAAAAATTAAAGAGTTTGGATGCGCTTCTAATATAACATTAGGAATTTACAGAGTCTGGATGCGCTTCTAGTTATGCGTTTGCCAATCTGTCGAATTTCTAGTTTATATTATATTAATATTTTTAAATAATAAATTATTTCGTAATATGTTGGCGAAATATTAATTTTAAATTACGAGTAATAGTATTATAACGAATATACTTTAATATTTTAATTATATTTGAAATTCAATCTTATTAGGTTTTGTATACAATGTATGTTTGGTTTTGCATTCACCATGCATACAATATTTGCTTACAAACTATAAATAGAGTTTAACACATGATGTGTTACTAATTTTGTTTTGTCACGAGTTTTTCTTGTTATTTGAGTCAAGATCGTAGTCCTGAAAACCTTGAGTAACTTTTTTTAAAAACTTACTAACTTTATAGTAATTATTTAGTCATGCAAGTACGATTTCGCAGATGATATTTGTTTGTTAATATATTTTTGAATCTCGTTTCACATGCTATATCAATCAAGATTTTACAATTTCAATATTTTAATTTTAATACATGAAACTAATTGAAACAAATAGTTTTTTTTTAAATATTATATGTATATTTCAAATATTATATATACAATAATTATTTGTTTCGCTCAATAATTAAATAAAAGCTTACTAAATTCTTAGTGCTCACACAACAAAACTAAAAGCGTTTAACAATATCAAAATAAATAACATTTCTTTTGCTTAATTTTTAACTTACGATAAACAATTGATTATTCTTGGATGTAAATGTTGTTGGAACATCACAATTCATGTGTACACGGATAATGACCAATTAAATAATTTATTTTGATTGTGTTTATATCATCCGGTATATATAGGTGGTAAAGGTCTTCCATGACATATTTTTGACCTATAAAACCATTGATGGTCAGAAGATAAATAAATTTTACGAGACAAAATAATATAATAAATATTGAATAAACGATATAAAGACGTATACAAATAAATTAATCTCCAACATGTAACCGTATCCGATCTCTTTCGGTTGTTCATCCGAAGAAGATTTCCCTTTGATTGGTAGACACACTTATTGGTATAATCATCAAATATTTCGACCGACCGAGTACTCGATAGTGTTCCAAACATGCTAATTCATTAGCATATCCAACTTTATTACAATAAACCTTTAAATAGAAATCTTTATCCAGTTGAAGTTTTGAGATAAGTTTCTCTGTAACACTACTCCATCCGTGTTTGTGTCCAAACAAACCAAGCGATAAAGATCTGGCTCCATAATGTCCATAAGATTGGAAGTTTGCTGCTTTAACAATATAATAATGCATGTACGATGGTATGAAAGTTAATAATAATTTTTTTTTCATTTGGCAACCGATAGGGTATGTGTATATGATTTGTAATAGGTAATTTCATGATTGAGTTGGTTTTAATTTTTTGATCCAAATTCTAGTGGTGCTGCCAACTATTCCAATCGTAACAAGAATGCTAGCACTAGACGTATAAGATATATACCAATCTCCTACGATGTGTTCGAAATAAGATAGATCATTTAGTGTATAATTGTCCATAAAAGTTCTCCTATTTCTACCACGACCCTGAACCCGATAGAGAGTACAACCTCTTGTTTAACCACCTCTTGGGCTAGTATAAAAGATTACTTGAATGATCCAATATAATGCAATTATTTGTAACCAATGATGTATTTCACTGGTTGAGAACCCGTCTAGCTTTGCATTTAAATATGTGTAGTCAACGCAAATATTTTATTCTCCCATAAGCTTAACGTGAGACTTGATGGACAATTATTTATAATAGTAGTCTATAAAACATAAATAAATCCACTGACCATCTCATTTAAGTTTTACAAGTTCATGAGGGCAAGATAACCCCTCTGTTATTTGACTTAAACAACCATATATTGATGATTCAATTCCTGTATTTTTGGCTTCTGTATCTTCATATGTTCTTCCGAAACCTCTCAACACAACTCACGAATACAAGGAATTTGATTATCATACACGACATGGCATGCGCTTATTTCCAATGATCCTCTTATAGATGAATGTTGCATCAAAAACCATTCGTTGATTTTTTACCAAAACAATTCAAAAGTCACCAGGCTTCACCCAATTAAGTTTTTTTGGCTAGTGTACGCGTCTTTCTCCATGAGTTATCGTGATTTTCACAAGTAAAACATATGTAGGTTCCACAACAACATTAAGAGTAACTATACATTTCCCATCAACTGAATGTTACCATATTACACATTACCTACTAATTATATTTTGAAATATAAGAATATTGATATATTTCGCAATTATACCATATTTTACGACCATATAAACTTTATTTCGCCATGAAATATTTATAAACAATCCCAATGTTTTCTGTTGGTCATTATGTTTCAAAAATGCATGATATTGTTTGTATATACATGAAAAAATCTCTTGATAAGGTGTTTCTAATGGTCTATCATGTAGTCGACCCCTTTGCTCGATTCTGTGAACGATACCCTCATTTTCATTATGTTATCATACATATAAAAAACTATGATAGACAAAAAAATGGCTTTCTAAGCGTTAATAAACGTTCTAAAATTCTTTTTATATTGGAACTTTTTTATGTTGGCAAGTACATTTTTATTTGTATTCCATTCACATGACATGCACATCGCAACCGAGAAATTTTATCAAGACTATTCCTCAAAGTCAATTCATGATTGGTAGTATAATACAAGGTAACTCATAGTCGTTATCTTCAATAATCATTTTGAAATATTTTAAACCCCATGCATAAATATTTGTCCTATCATTAGTCATGGATGAGGATGCGAGACAAGGCTTCATATTGGTGGAAGTATTCCATATTATTATGAAACATGACAATTTGTATCTATTAATATTATTCATACTATCTATGACAATTTATTAAAGAAACGTCCGTAATAAATCTATGCCAACAGGACATGCATCCGTGTTGTGACATTGGTTTCTTCGTTAACGATCATATGCCAATAAATGTTGTTGTGTATTTGTAATATGGAATACAAATATCATATTTGTAAATGACCGCCTTTTTCAGCTAACTTCGTTTTTTGGTAATTGTATACATTGCGGATGTTGGAGACCTTCTTGGAATCGTTAATCTTTAGGTCACGTAATATATTGCGGAGACATGTTCCAAAATACATTAGATAATATACCATTATTTTTTCCATACTTTAAAACCTCCCCACAGAAGCATGTTCTTGATGTTATTTGATCGGATCGTAGTTGGATACGCCAAAAAGTATGCATAAATACCATATATTATCAAGCTCGACAACCAGGTTACCTACTAATCTAAAAAGACAATTCTTTTTTTTTGCTATCAAATGATTTCAGTTTTCAATCTTGTCTACCAATATTGTATTATATAGGGCGGATCTCGCGTTGGTACACAACTTTAGAGGTTACATCGTTACGGTCTGGATCGTACAATCCAACTATAATTAAGAAGCCAGTTTTTTTTTCAGCGATCTTTTTAACCCCATCAAATCATAGTTTTTGTTCTTTTGGATTACAAACTTATGGGTGTAATCTATTAACATTGATATTTCTCTAATATTTGATTCGTTTATCAAGAAACCAACTTTAAATTTTTTGATAGATGAAATTTTTGAATAAGCATAATAGGTTTTCTAATAATATTATATTAGATTTCACAAATACTATTTTAAATTTTATTTGTTATAAAGTTTTCACATACAAATTATTAAATATTTTGACATGTGTAATTACTTAGGTTTTAGAAGTAATAGTGTATATTTTCATATTCCCGGTGTAGGTTGAAAAATAATAAAAATAAGCATATAAAGTTAATATTTTTCCTAAATATATCTACCACAACACTAAAATAACATATTTCCCTAACAAAATTAATAGATTTGTGGTCTGAATGACCGAAAATAATTTTTTTATTTCAATAACGACGTAATTAATTTATTCGTCATCAAGTTGGAAACATTAGTTATGAAGGTTTCATATATCTTATTTCAATTTTTTTTTCAAATCATACTTTATCCATGTTTCACATATAATTTATATAGGGTTACGCATGCATATTACAATCAATTTCGCAAGTATTGTCTTAGATGTTTGCTTTCGTGACCTAGATTGGAAAGTGATAAGGACATGCATATAAAGTCAGCAATTCATGTAAATCTTGCTACCACGACAAAAAGAAAACATATGAGCCTAAAAGAAATCAATAAATCCATGTTTGGAATGGTCGAACATAATTCGTTTTTGTTGCAACTTGGTTAGTTTTATTCGTCATTGTTGCAACTTTATTAGTTTTATTCGTCATTGATGCGAGAAAATAAGTTATAAAGGGTTAACATATGTTATTTCTAATTTGTTAGCATCATAGCTTTAACATCTTTCACATAAAATTTATATAGGGTTTCTGCATGTTTTACGACTATTGTCGAGGTTTTTGTATTCCTAACATAAGTTGAAAAACAATAAGAATAATCCAAAGTTAATAATTCATGTAAATCTTGTTATTACGACACCAAAACAAACATATGTGTCCTAAAAAAACCAGGAGATCTATGTTTGGAATGGCTGAACATAGTTTGTTATTGAAATGATGACTAAGTTATTTTTAGTCTCATCGATTGCTATAGAATTAGGTATGAAGGTTTCACATTAACTCGACTATAAGTTTCACATATAACTTATTTAATATTTCATATTTAGAATTACTTAGATTTCGTAAATAATATTGTAGTTTTTTGCATTGCTGGTCTAAGTTGGAAAATAATAAGAATAAGCTACTAAATTAATTTTTTCAACTAAATCTTATTAGCACGACAGTAAAACAACATATGGGTCGTAATAAAACCAGAATAACTATGATTGGAATTACCTAAATAATTCACCATTGGGTTGGTTATATTGTTATTTTTATTTATCTTTTATAAACGTAAGTATAATATGATACGTAAAACTGGCGATGTTTTATGTAGAATTCACCCATTTTATCGACGAATCTCTTTGGTCATTTGTTAACGTAATTGTGCAATTTTGTTGGGATTCACCACATCATTATAATAACCTAGTCATGTGCGAAAGGTGTGCTAAATATACTGCAAGACATATTGTTTATAGTTTTGTTTGGTTGTGCAAGACAATTACACCTCGTTTCGTGAATGTGAAATAATGTGGTTGCGAAATAATGGCTTACCAGTCATAGCAAAATAATATTTGTAACCTTATCAATACCAGTTTCGCGGCCATATTCTAAAATATATATTCGAAATACAATTTGTTGCAATATAATAACCATAAATATCATCTTTTTCCCCATTTATATGAAGTTACATATCTAAAAAGAAATCGATAAAAAAATTATTGAAAATAATTATACATCTTCACGCCCGTTTCTAATGAAGTTTTTATTGGATCTTTGGTATAGATAGTTATTTCTTCGCTTGCTTCGGCCATATATTCAATTTTTTGAATGAATGTGAAGAACGTTAAAAATAAGTAAAAATTATCTATTGGTAACCTTGGGAGTTGGGGAGCTAAGTGGTCTCATTATTTAATAAGAATAGATTTTAGAGATGTGTGAGTTTAAAAATACATTATATTTTTGTGTTACGTGATAAAAATTGTGATAGGGCCGTAAATAATTAAAACAACATCGAATTATTTAGCTTTTTTCTTAAATAAAAATTTATAAAAATAAAATACAATAGCGATAAACATCATCTTCTTTTCTAATTATCTAAAGTTAAAAAATTAAAAAAATAGTGTAAAGTAATTATATCTCTTCCAAACCCATTTCTAATAAGATTTCCACTGGATTTGCCGTACGTATAGTCGTTTTTTTGTTTGTTAGCAAACATAAAAAACTTCAAAACAAATAAAAATTTATTTTTGCTAACTTTTGAGTCGAGGAATTAAGTGGTCTCCTCCTTCAATAAGAATGGATTTTAAAATTGTGTGAGTTGAAACATACATTGAATTTCTGTCTTACGTAATAGTGATATGGACTAATAATTAAAATAATACAATTCTTTTCAAAAAAATCCTTAAATAACAATTTTATAAATAATAAAAATGATTTAAAATAATAAAAGAAAATTCTAACGATCTTTTAGTTTTTAAAGTTTATTAAAACAATAAAAATACCTATTGAAATCGAATGTACACTTTTGAAGGTGCAGTTGGGTCGTTGAAAAAAACTCTTAATCGAAGATATAGCCTACCGTATACACAGAACTCTATTAGTTGTTGACAAACCAACCCATTTATTTTTATAATAAAAAAATTGGACGAGAGTCGGTTTGATCATCAAATTTTTTATTTACAAGTCTTAGGATTCACCTGAATTGACTTCATTGACATTTTTGGATTTAATTATGAGAGATTAAAATGTAGCAACAATAAAACTCAATGTATTAGACATCATCAAAAAAATCGTTTTAAATAGCATGCAAGAAGCATTTTATATTCCAATTAATAAATGATAACTTTTATTGAACGAAATAGTAACAACTAAAATACTAATTCATGTAACGTCTAATTATTAAATAAGATAATTAAAGCAATTCCAAAAAAAATCCCTCTCTTAAACTGGATATATCTTTAAAGCAACTTGTTTAATCTTCTAGTGCTTGCACTACAAGTGAACTTCACCACTTAACAAAAGTCTCCAACTTCACTGACTTTATCATTATATGAGAACTTTTTCTTTTTTTTCCACAATAAACCAGCTTCACAACTTCTTAATTTGTAAGATCTCGTAGATAATGATACCTTACATCGAGAGTTTAATTGAAGAAGTGTTGTCGGAATAGATTTCCAAACACTCGGATTGTTCAGATGTGATTTGTTCCACAGTTTTCTTGAGCTAGACACAATAACAAGGACAAGATGTTGCAACTATGTACTATGCGTCGATTGTAGACATAGTAACCACCTCTTGTTTTCTTGAGCTCTAGCATATTGCTTTATTGAACATAAATACATAACCTGAAGTGATTTTTCTATCATCGATCGATGTCTGTGTATGCCTACTCTTTCGTCTCTGATCCCGTCTTATAAAAAATGCCAAATTCCATTTTACCTTTTAAGTATCACATAACTCTTTTAATTACCTACATAAGTCCCTCTATTGGATGGGCAATGAACTGCGATAACAAACAGACAACATAGATCATGTCAGGTCTTGTAACTGTGAGGTACATTAGACAAATCACCAACTGCTTTTATAGAGTAGTATAAACTTCTTTTCTAGCTCATTTCTTTGAGAGTTTGACCAAGGACAATGAGAATTTTTACTGAATTACAATATGTCATATCAAACCTTTCTAGCACCTCATGAGCATACTTTTTGTGTCTTAAGTGAATCCAATATTGTCTTTAATGAATTTTAACACCAAGAAAGAACCTTATCAAGCCAAGATTCGTCATCTCAAATTCTCGTGTCATTGACAACTTAAACTTTTTAACTAAATGTTCATCGTTTCCAGTTAAAATTAAATCATCTACATAGAAATTTACCATGATATACTTCACTATTTCCCTTGTAATGAATAAAGTGTGATCATGACTACTTTTAAATCTTTCGTGCTTGAAATACCTCTCTACCCGATAAAACCTAGCTCAGGGAGCTTGTTTTAAACCAGACAAAGCTTTCTTGAGTTGATATACTTTATCTTCTTCACCCTTTTTGACAAACCCCTATGGTTGATCCACATACACCATTTCCTTCAATTATGCGTATAAGAAGACACAATTTTACATCTATTTTGATAAAATTTCTAACTTTTATGTGCAACTACAGTCGATAATATTATGATTGTATCCCATCGGGCAACCGGTGCAAAGACTTCATCGTAGTCAGTGCCTTCTTCTTGTACATATCCTTTCACCACCAATATTTTTTTTATTTATACACCTCATCATCTTCATTTAATTTACTCTTGAAAACTCATTTAACCCTGATTTTCTTTGTATTAATAGGGAGATTTACAAGTTCTCATGTGTTGTTTCTATCAATGGCTTCTATTTCATATTTCATTAGTTCAATCCACTTTATTTCTTTGGCAACTTCTTAAAAATACATTGAATCAATATCAGACATAAATAGTGCTACTGCCATTTTTTACTTCAGCTTCTTTATTCGAAATCCTTCTCAACTTTGATAATCTTGCATCCATATTGATGCGCTACGACTTTTTTTTATGTTTTCTGGTTGAGGTAACATGACAATATTTTCACCAATCACATCTTCCTCAATAGTTTTGATCTCTTAATTATCCTCCTCCATAGTAGTGCCTTCTTCTCTCTATTTAAGAGTATCATCCGATTTTTTCACATCAACATTCCAATCAAACTTCTCTTCCTCTTCGAATATTACATCCGACTAATGATAATTTTCTTTAAAGTTGTTTCATAACTTGGTATGAATTTGAATCCATACATACTCCAAGTAAAACACACTTATGGATCATGTTATCTAGCTTTATGCTACGATGTTCAAGGATATGCACATGACCTATGCAACAAAAAATTCTGAAATATCCCACATGTTAGTCCTTTTCTCACGCAAGTATACACGGTCAAATAGTAGCAAGTAATAAGTAAGAAAGATCGTTCCCACTTATGCAACAAAGTATGATTATTAGACTAATGCTTGAATGAGTAATAAAGTATGAATATAACTAAGCAAATTAACTAACGAGATTATCTAACGAGTATACTTATGCGAGAGAGAACATGGAACCCTAACTTATTGTTTATTTTACTCAGAGTATTAATATACTTAATCAATATGTATGATAACAACGATTACTAATCAGATAACACAAAATTAGAATACGCTACCTTTCAGTACACGTAAACCAAACCACTTAAACAACCACAAAAGAGATAGCAGTTAAGCAGACACCGCTTGCATGACAATCCTATATGTCTATACGAATGGAGGTACAATTGGTTTTAAGCACATATTATCTATTTCTATTACATAGGGTAATATGATATGGTTAGTGACATATTACGAATCATGAACAATCACAATATGAATTATTCAAGAACCTATGCTAGCATGACAAGTTCTAAACCCTTAAATCCACTTTCGCATTCATTAAAGATTAACAAACTAGATGTTCGCGACATAACTAACGATAAGCACAACCATACTAGGTAACCGATAAACGTATCTCACAAATCAATTAAGCAATCAAACCCTAAGTATTATTCAAACAAATCCGCTAGAGTTCCATGACAACGATTAGTTCATAATCGAACGAATCATCATCATGGGCTTAAAAGTTAACATAGTTCGAAGACGAGTATAAATAAACGAATAAGAGTTTAGAGAACGTTAAACCGAACAACTTAACAACTGCCTGCCTCCTGCCCTATGGTTGTATGTTGCCGCTGCCGAAAGAAAACCAAAAAAACAACTGTCACCTGTCTCCTGCCGAAAGAAATCTACAGAAACCGCAAATTCCGGTTTCGTTACCTCTCTGTTGCTTTCGCCGTTTTATGTAAAACACCAAAAGGAAATTACGTTTTGTCTTCCTTTATTCCGTATTTTATTATGCAAAACCCAAATCGCCGTCCTCGTTTTGTAATCTGGCGTATATTAAATCAGTGGCAAATCAATGGCCAATTCTCCGTTTCTCAGCAAAAAGTCAATTGCCTTTTGATCTCCTTTTTACTTCTCTACTCTCGTTCTCTCCTCTCTTGAAAGAAAACCCAAAAGCGGCACTCTTTCTTCTCCGAAAGAAAACCTAGAAGCGGCTTCCTATTTATATATTCTGCCAAAATCCTAAAAAAAATCAAATTACAAATCCTAAAATATTTAGGGTAAATAAAATAATATTTTAAACAATATGCCTAAATAAAATCTTCATATTAGTCTAATATTTTTTTTCTTTATTCAGCATTAATTTCTTTTTGTGCTTCGCTTTAATATTTTTTTTTCTTAATTCAATATTTTAGACAATATCTCAAAAAATATATTTTTATTTTTTTCATCATTAATATATTTTTTAAACATTAATATATTTTTTAAGCATTAATATATTTTTCTTTAGAAAAGCGTTGGTCATAATATATTTTCTTAGCATTAATTTTCCAGTTTCTTCAATTTCAACCCCAAATTTATTAATATTATCACAATTTACCCGCGACACAAGTGTCTTTAAGAATACTGGAAAAACACGTAAAAACACAACGAATACTTGAGAACCAGCGACGATTTTAAGAATAATAGAAGCGTAATACTTAACACCACACTTGGTTTAATTCCAATCCATCACTCTTCTGGTCCATATAACTTACAACATTTGTCACACTTTTGAACACATGACACGTTCACTTTGCCGCCTCAGCCTAAAAATTCTTTGGCATGCTCTTGTCTGCGAGTAGACATCTGTCATGTTCATGGTTATACAATTTCTTCTCTTGGCTACTTTCTTTTGCTGAGGAGTGTAGGCACCAGTTAGTTGTCTTTTGATTCAATTTTCTTCGCAAAATTGGTTGAAGCTAGTTGAAGTAAATTCTCATCCTCTATCCATTCTCAAACATCATATAAAATTTCAGCTTCATTTTCGACAAGACTTTTGAAGTTTTCAAAAAATATATCCAGCTTGTGTAGCTATAATCATCTACCAACAAGAATATATACCTCTTTCCACTTTGAGAAGAAAAATATATTGACCCACATAAGTTTGCATGAACAAGCTTTAATTTCTCTGTTGTTCGCCAATAACTTCTCTTTGACATGATTTCTTGATGTTGCTTTCCAATACTACATACTTCACACTTTTTCGTTGCCTTTTTCATTTGGGGTAATAATTTTACCATTTTCTTGTCTTTTATAACCTTGATGTATGTGTTTCTAAAATTCCCTTAGCGATTATTCCATAAACCCGATGACCCATCCTTTTTTACTTTCAGACATCTATTCAAACTAGATTTTCTAATTTTAAATATAGTAAACATGCGGTTTATTGTCATTGTAGAGTTCACAATCAAACCCATACAAAATGGTAGATTTTCCATGCTCCTTGGTAGATCAAAATAGTTAAACCTATTTCTTGAAGTTTCTCAACACTTAGTATATTATTAGTCAATTCTAGAATACAAAACACATATGTTAATATTTGGGTCAGCCTTTCGACTTCGAACTTCACATTTCTTTTTCATATCACCTCCATCCACGAGTTATTCCTTAGTTTTACTCCATGCCTAAATGTTTCATTGAGATCAACAAACCAATCTTTGTTACTTGTTATATGATTTGATCAACTGGAATTAATAAACTGAATCCCCTTATATTCAACCTCTTTGGTATTCATATGAGCCATTAAAACTAATTCTTCTCCTTCATCGAACTCAACGTAGTTTTCTCTTTTTTCACAATTTGGGCACTCGTATTGATAGTGTCCTAGCTTATGAGACGTGGAGTACTTAATGATAGCTCTATTAATAGTCCATCCTATTCTACATCTTCTATTTCCTCTCAAGAAATTACTTCCCTCACTACCAAAATTACTTCTTCCACTGCCTTGTCCATTGTTGCGATAACCCTCGACTTTCAGTATTTGTTCTTGAGAGACCTTACGTCGTAACTACTATTCATAAATAGGTAACGAGCTTTGCAACTCATCGACTGCCATTTGATCAATATAAATGACTCCTCAATTGAACATACAATATAATTGAAATTTTCTGTCATCGTGTGCAGGATTTTCTCAAGAATCTTTACATCTTCCAGGTCTTCTCCATAGTTTCTCATGTCAGTTACTATGAACATGACTCTTCCAAAATAATCTGTCACTGTCTCACCCTTCTTCGTCTCCTCTGTTTCAAACCATCTTCGAAGCATCTAGAGTTGATCATGCTTCACTCTTTCATTGCCATGATACTTGGTCTTCACTGCTTCCCAAAGTTATTAGGATGTCTGCTTTTGAGTGATGGTCTTCAAAATAGTATTGTCGATAGACTAATATAAATAATTTTTTGCCTTCGAATCTTTAAGCCTAGATTCATTCAACATCTTTTGCTGCACTATAATTAACAATTCACCTTATCCAGGTCCTTTGCAACCTGGTTGAATAACACACCAGTACTATTTTGAATGTACTAAATTATCCATGAGTAAAATCTAGTGATTGTAATCTCCATAAAGTTTGGGCACACGTGGGGAACTGAAATTGTTAAATCAGATGCCATTTTTCACTGAAACAGTATTGTTTCATGCTTTTTTCACTTTTTCTTCACTCAAACACTCTTGTTCCACTCAAATAGATCCCTTTTGATAGGGCTCTGATATCATGTTAATATATCTCACGAATTAATGTGATATTATCTCCTTTGGGCCTACATGCTCGCATGTCTTACTTTTGGTCCACTTCCCAAATACCTCACACTAGTTGAGATATTTCATTAACTTATATTTTATATATTATTTTCAATCTAAGCGATATAGGATAAAGGACTAGGTTTACTCTTAACAAATTCAACCCCAACCAAATCACACACTTATATTCTCCAACCGTAACGGGTTCACATTGCTTTCTTTTGTACACTCTTAAAAAAGAATTTAAAACTCTTGATAAATTCAATAATCGAAACAAGTTTGAGCTAAATTATTTTTTGGTATAGTCGATTTCTATTATAAAATAACAATAAGTATTACAAGAGTTATGGCTAAACATTTTATCAAAAACTATAAATGGTTTAAAAAAATGAATCTTTTGTTTTTCTTTGATATTGGGTGTAGTTAGCTTTGGAAGCCTCAAATAGAAAATCAAGCAACCAAACGTCCTATTCATATATTAAATTCAAATTTTTTAACAAAATCTTACAAAAATATTTGTTAATTTTTTTCTCATATTTCCTAGAAAAACCATCTACCTTGAATATTAACAAAAAACAAACAAATGTAGAGGTTGAAGAAAACAATGACGAAATTAGAATTATAAATGAATTAATATGATATATTTATTAGAGTTACGAACTAGACTTACGCCAATGGAATTTCAATGAAGGTCCTCAAGTTACTGTTTTTTCGTGAACAACACCGATATGCTACCTTCCACCATGACTGGTGTGGGTATATATATAATGCTGAGGGTTTACGGACACCGACGATGCTACAATGCCGGCAGTACTCATCGAGTACGTCGACAATGCTCAAGAATTACACTGGTTGCTCGAGAAAGTGTAGCCAATGTTGGAGACCACCACCAACGCACAAACGCATACGGTCCGAAGCACTCCCACCACAGGTGTATTGTAACTACAACGACGCTGGTTAGTCAAACAACTAATACGTAGTATTTTTTATACTAACTATTTCTCTAATGTATACGTGGGCACATTCTGACATACCTCCGGATGCGAGATAGGTTTGCATGTGGTCAATTTTGATATGTCTATTTGGATTACACTATGCATGCCTAAAATATCAATAAATAAACAATTTATTCTCGCAAGCTCATAACCTTGAAAATTCTCAGACATGGGTGATGCAAATTGGAATTTTCAGGAAGATGAGCATTTGCTCAAAGTAGTTGATTTTGTGAAACGGACATGTCAAAAGAAATACCTAGTTTTGGTCGATGAAGTTTTATGCATAATGTACTTTATGCATGAAAGAGGAACGGTGTGTTATGTGATGCCCCGAACACGCGGACGTGAAGAAGTCACCACCAGGTTAGACTGTTTGAAAACGGTTCCGAATATACCTATTGCGTCACTCCCCTATCAACTCATAAGCGAAACACGCGATGTTTTTATTATGACATTTCAAAGCTTAATTATAAAACGTATGCTAGATCATGTATGCAACAACTTAAAGAGAAAGCTGATGTAGAAGCCAACTGCATCCACAACTCATATTCAGAATCTAATTGAACTAGTGAAGATGAGGGTGATTAATTAAATATGCTAGATCATGTGGTGCCTTTTGGTCTTTCTAATACCCATTACTTTTATGAGGGTGATTAATTAAATATTTATTCCTTTGATTATGAAGTTTTTGGTTGTTTATTTTTATGATATCTTGATTTAGAGTACTAACGAAGACTTGCATCTTCAGTATATGCGAGAGGTATTGTTTGTTCTGCTGCAAGAAATGTTTTATGGAGGAATCAGCAAGTGTTATTTTGTGACAGATTATGTCCTATTCCATGGTATGCTATTTTTTATCAGTTGATGAGTTTAGAGTGGAAAAAATTCCTGATCGACTACTACCTACCTTTATTGCTGAAGTTCATATATTTCATGGGTTGTTTGTTCTATCAGCGGTTCAGTGATAATGTTACTATTATGGAACCCATTACAGGTTGTATGAAAGGTAAGATGTTTTGTTGGACTTCTGAAGAAACATCAACTTTTAGATACTAAGAGGCAATACAATCTATCTGCACGTCATACTCGATGAGCAACATTAACACAACGATTCACCTTTTCTATCAAACACACATCTAGGCCAGTTAATCGTATCATTGATGCAATGAGCATATGGAGTCTAATAATTCACGTGTACTAAAGAGGTCACTAGATTTGAGTTAATGAAGGACTTGTTGGCTACATATTCATATTTTGGTCTAATCATAGAAGATGTTCAGGTTGATCCAACGACGAAAGTTTTTGGGAGCGATAGTTACATGTTTAAAGTTAATCTTTTATGTGCTCCTAGGAAAAAAAAGACACAATGAAGGGACATGCTGGTCAACATCATCATTAGTTTTACATGCATTGTTTGAGAAAAGGATGTTATTCGTTCTGTGGCTGGGTACCGAAATTTTCAGATGGCAAAAGGGATGACTTCCAATACAGGTCTGTATTTACCATTACCCATATCAATTGGTTTCCAGATCCGCTTATAGATCTTCATGCTTACCACTTATTAGAAAAATCACCAAAAAAAGAGATCTCGAATCGAGAATAAATTTCAAAATAATGGCTTGGACGATTGACTTGGACAGTTGGCTTCAGTAGTTTGGGTCTTGCAAGTCTAAACAACATAGCATAAATGAAAAAACATTAACTAACACAATACCTTATGTGTTTTACATTATGAAACAATCGTACATCTACATATATTAGATATGATTCTATAAATGGAACAATTACAATAAGTTAGAAGAACACTCAATACAAAAAATACTCTACATTCAAACCTTCTTAAAACAAAGTAGAAACATTCAGAGATATCTCTCACCTCTTATTATTTCTCTCAATGTCTTTTTTGTGATTCTCTCTCAAGAATTCATTAATTCAAAAACCATTCAATTCTTTTATCGATTTCTCTTACTAATGTTTTCATCTCTCTTTATAAGTTATACTCTCGATAAAAATACAATCCATGTATATATGATGTTCTAATATATATTAGTATAAATATATATAGCATGCTCACAATAACAAACCAATATTGTTACAACAAACTTGCACTAGCATCTAGATCAACGATTATCATTAAATAGTGCATCAAACCTTTATAACAAAAATATTATACTATCATAAAGATCAATAGATGGTGATCAATTAGTATACCCAATCAATTATAGAAAACCTCTACCATCTTGACACCTCATCTATTACTCATTTAAATCCCAACAAATATATTAAATCTAGATTCAGAGTAATTTCAGAAGAAAAAAATCACAATGTTTGAAGTCAACCTGAAGCTGAACCTTCTATACGAAGACTTGTGTAAAATCAAGACCAAACTTACCATACTGAGACTTAACTCATACCAAGACCTAACTTTTTAGGATGGATAATAAAACTCGTCTCAATACGAAAACTCTCATTGTTGAGACTTAACTCATATTAATATCGAATTTCCCATGACCAAGACCAAACTCATGTTGAAGTCGATCCTTCACTAGTGGTCAAACCCCACTAATCCAAAACCAAGAACCTATAATGGTCGAGCCCTGGCCGAATCCTTTTATGAGACTGAACCGCTTGTATTTGAGGAACATTTTTTTGTTAAGATCAAACTTATTATTGAGCATGTGATCCATCTTCAAACACTTTAAACCTACAACTAATGAAGAATATATTTTGTTTGTGTATCAATAAAGGATTAATATATGACGAATATTAAACTAATAAAGTGTTAAATATTTTATAATATGCATTAAAGTTATTATGATGATGTACCATAGTAATATACCATATTGAGGAGTATATGTTTGTTGATACTTATATTTAATTCATTAAAAAATAAGAATAAAATTATAGGTAGAATATTAATAAATACCTCATTCCAAATAATATTACTAATAAGTTGTTGATTTTTTTTAGATTATCTAACTTAATATTCCAAAGATTATAATGCAAAAAAAGCCATTGTTTGTCCATTTTGAAAGTTCATAAATTTGATGAGGATAATCATTGTTTTTTGGATTTTTGATCATGTAATTGTTTGTAAAACTTATATTTCCGTTGATTTTGATAACAAACGATAATAGCAAATTGATATATTTATTGGTTTCAGTTTTAAAATTTATTTTATAAGATTGTTTTAAAATTTAATTTGTATTTTCTATTTATATATATAAAAATTTGTAACTGGCCGTTTGGATTTTTAAAACGTTAATATTTTCATAAACTCGAGTTGTAAACTAAATTTTAACTATTTTTTATAAAATTATCACCTATGATAACAATAACCCGAATTTTGTTTAATTTTCGTAGAATAACCGTACAACTTTTTCTCAAGTAGTACATTTAGAGATTAAGTCTTTTATTGTAAACAAAATAAACATGTTATCAATATAATAAGTTTAATTGTATGGTTAAATATGAATCTATTTTTACGGATTGTTGACATTAAGCCAGACTAATAATGTTGATAGTCAGATACATTATTAAATATATAACGAGTCCTCCAACTTTTAGAAATTCTAACAGTCTTCCAATTGGATTATCATATGTTACAATATGATACATTAACTGAATAAACATTTTGAAATTCTATCGTTCACATAGGTAAACATAATATTCTCATCATACAAATATAAGACTAAATGCATATTCATTTCTATAAATACCATAGGACGCATGAAGAATAAAAATATTAAAATAATCAATTACATGGATTCATTAGGAGGAATAACATAACAATAATATGACATGTAACCATACATATTTATTCTTTATATTTCATACTTAATAGGAAATAAGCGTATAAACTACTATAATAAGTCACTAGAAATAAGAACATACTTTACATATATTAATAAGTCAACAAAGGTTGAAGTATAAAACTGCATTTGATCAGTATTTAGTGTGATGCTCAGATATTGGCTGAGAATAAACTTATATCATTCTGCAAGATTTGTTGTTTGTTATTTCATAATGTAACATTTTCAATGTACGTATTTTGTGATAAACCCAAACTTTTACGGGATTGATCTCAATAAGTTTGGATTCTTAACACAAAATACAGATCACTATGGTTTTTCATATTAAATTTATTAGTACCGTGCAATGAATATTTATTGTTATGACCAATAATTGTCTTCAATATTTAACACTAGGATACAAAATTACTCATACTAAATATTTAATACACACAATACTCTCTACCAAATTTATTTTGAAGAGTTAATAAATGATTTTTTTAGTTTGCACAACACTGAATTTGGATTACCTAACATAAATTTTCATGCTTACGCCATGTAAATTGTTTACTAAATATCATAATTAAAAAATATTATTTACATATATTTGATGAAGTTTTAGGTTCAAATTCAAAGTAATTCCATGGTTATTTTTGCAAGAAGTCATTCGATAAAATCGAAATAAAATATATTTAAAGTTAATAATTTTATGTTGAGTAAAATCTTATGGAATAATTCATATTTTATATGTTCCAAAATATACCATTAATATATATTTGGTTTTAAATTTAATTTATAACCAATTAGTTTTTAATATTCTGGTAATGGGACAAGCTTTCAAACTTGGTTGTCTTACATCGATTTGTATTCTTTCATTATTTGAATTAATTTATAGTTTAGAATCATAAAATTTTATGGGATTAATAAAATCTCAGATCAATTTCTATTAAAACACGTAGTTCATAGTGTATTGAATGTACATTATATAATTTAAAGATATAACTCTCATTCTATCTAGTGGATTTTAAAACAATCTTTTATTCATTTTTTATTTCTTGAAGGTGTAGAGTTTGTGATTCATGAATAACTTCATTTTAAATAATGAAACAAATTTAGTGTATTCATCATAAATAATATCAATGGATAGAAGATGAACATAATATTGAGGAACTATGTAGTATTGATGTGGATAATAATCGCCTGAGGGTAGGCTGGTAATTTCAGTTGGTGTTTTATGGTGGTGTGTGAGTGTTAAGTGTTTAGAGTAGAGAGTAGAGAGATAATTAAGCAGCTTGGTAGCAGTTAATTCTCATTACCCACACTTAATGCAGGTGGTTGTGTATTTATACCTTGATGTTTGGGCCCTTATGGGCTTTCGAGTCATGTTTAATGGACCCGGGTTATGTTCAAAGACCCATAAGCTCTAAGTAGGAGAGCAAGTAGCTTAGTCAAGAAGTGTTTAGGTTTTTTAGTACTTTTGTCATAGTTCGAAAGTCCTATAGTGTTCAAAGTGATCTGTCCGGTCCATGTGATCTGTCCGGTCCGGAGGCCTTGGACTGATCTGTCCGTTTCCGGGGAGAGTACAAAATTCGGACTCATCAGGAGCCCCTTTTTTAGGTGTTTGTGCAAATATTCTTGCCAAAGACCTGAAAAACAGTCCGACGCCAGGGGTAGTCCTAATCCGGACAGGTCTAAGGATTTATCCGGACAGATAAAGCTTCATGAATTCAAAACGGTTTTTGCCAGAGTTCGTGGGACACGTGTCACTTTCTGATGGGTTGCTTCAGCCGTTTTTTCACCTTGAATTTCGAACCCAACTTCTTCAAAAAGAAACCTCTTTAATTACAAATGGTGACATCAGCGTCGTCTTTTAATCATTGCCAAACGTTTCGAATTCTCCTAGGAATCAACTGCTTTTTCAGATTTACTATAAATTCAAACTCACTTTCTACTGTTTTACTATCTATTTCATATTTACTCTGCATATTTTCTTAGAGCTTTCTCTCTCTAAAGCAAAGATTTACTTGATAGTTTATGTTTACAGCAAGGACTGCTTTGATCAAAGGCGGGTGGCTCAACCTTTCTGAGCTGGAGAAGGCACAAAAAGTCGAGAAGGAAAGACGAATCGCAGCAGGGTTACCTACCTCGCCTGTTGACAGACCAATCACCTCTGCCACAGAGTCAGATCGAGGATCTTCTTCCTCCAAAGGCACTAAGCCTAGAAAGTTATTCCAGCCTAGCCTTTCCCCCATCATTTCTGGTTCCTCGGTTCAGGAATCAGAATCCATCATCGAACCAGGAGTAACTGCCACTAGTTTCAAAAAACCCTCACCCTTCATAGCGATGGGATCAAATACGGAGCACTCCCCGGAGAAGTTAGTCGATCGAAGAAAGAGTCGGATGGTTAAGGGGCAAGCCTCTAAGAACACTCCCTCAAAGTCGGGGGCAAAAAATAACAGCTCTGGGTCTAGAGTGCCTATCAGAGCTCCCCGGGAAAGACTATCTGGTCCGGAGGCTAGCAGCCCAGCACTTCGAAGAGAGACCTCTGCCTCAGAGCCCCAGCCTGAGACTAGAAGTCAAGGAAACACTGAAGACCAGCAGTCCGGAAGCCAGGCTGAGCCAAGTTTGAATTCTCCCCGGGCCACTGCCACTGATATTCCTTCAACGATCATGGAGGAAAAAATGGAGGACTCTTTTGAAGAAGTCCCTTTCGAGTCTGATCCCTCCGGTCAGACTAGTAAAACTGCTGCTGCCAAAAAAGATAAAGGCAAAGAAAAATTGTGCTTGAGGCATCCGGAGCTGCCAGAGTGTCTTGAAGGGAAGGTGGGACCTTGTTTTCACAAGGTCGAACTTAAATACCTCTTGGCCTTACAGAATACCAAGTATGCATTCATCCATGCGGCTGAACTGGGTCGAATGCGCACGAAATGGGGGATCCCAGAAAACATGAAGATAAGGATTCCCATAGATTCTCAAACTCCTATGGATTGCAAGCTCAATGAAATAGTCATCTTCACAAAGCTATTTAATTGGGGACTTAGATTCCCATTGGACCCAGAGATTGTCAGATATTTTCATCTGATCAAACTCTGTCCGAGCCAGCTGAGCCCCAATGCTTGGTATACCATTATGTCATGCATCATGGCATCAAGGCTGTCCGGGATCCCTCTTCCTATGGAAGAGTTTGCTGCAGTGGCCAATCTTTGCAAACATCACCAATCCCCTTCTACCACTTCAATATGGGGGGCAGTTTCAAAGCTGTTGATGATCTGTTGGAGTCTGAGAGTAAATGGAGGAGCCAGTTTTTGTTCGTCAGTGGCGCTTGGGAAAACGGAAAGAAGATCAAGTCCGGAGTGAACCCAAGCCTCCTCAGAAGCAGGTGGAGGAGTGACCGTAAGTCTCCCACTTTAAATCTTTGTCTACATCTTCCTTCTTAAAGTTGGTTTTAAATTAATTGGTCTTTCTTTTGTCTTAACAGAACTGCCTAAGGAGTTCGGTGATTACTTGAAGGCCGGGCAGGTTACTTGTGGCAGGATTAATGCCTGGGCTGCTGAGGAATGGGGGAACCAATTCCACGCTGCTTTCACCAGTGGAAACTTGGCAAGGTCTCACCTGTGGAACACCACAGGTCGGAGAGACTTGACTTGGGAGGAGCTCACCACCCAGCCTTCTCCAGACACTGTGCTTAAGAGGACCCATGAACCAGATGGGATACTCTTCCTGCCAGGCCGGGCCAAAGCCCCAAGCAAAATGAAGGGCAAGAAGAAAGGCAAGAAGGTGGCGAGCGATGCTAATCCTGCTGATGCTGAGAAGGATGCTCCAACAGACCCGGAGGGGCCGGCCCAGAGCCAAATCGATGCTGCCCTCTTGCAAGTGGTGGAGTAAGAGACCGAAAGGCAGGAAGCAGACCTCCTAAAACCTCCAAGGGCTTTCAAGAGGAATCACAAACAGGGGAGTGAAGGCGCAGACCGGGTAGCCAAGAAGAAAAAGACTGCTAAGGGAGATGAGCTTGCTCTCCGGGATCCAGAGCCTTCTTTCCAGGCTGATCCTTCTGACCCAACGCATGCTGAAGAGATTCCAAGGGACTTTCATACCGATGATGTTGAAGGAGGAGATCTCAACATCGATGGAGTCGACATCACCGGTCTTGGTGAGCTTGGTGAATACTTCCTCAACCTCCCTAGAGACAACTTCACAGGGCCTTACATTCCTCCGAGCAGCTCCAACACGGTCAACTTCAATGGTAAGAATTTTATTGTCTCTAGTGAAAAGGATACCATAGCCCACTCCTTGCTAAGCAATGTGCAGCCGGTACTTACGTTGGAGAGACAAGTTCGGGGTCAAGTAGACATTATCAAAGACCTTAAGTCTGAGAAGGAAAAGCCGTCCGAAGACCTTCGCACAGCTACTTCCAATGCTGACATGCTAAAGGAAGCAAACGAGGAGTTGAAGAGGAATCAGGAGGAAAGCACCAAAAAAGTTGCCACTCTAGAGGAAACCATTAGAGACCTCCGAGAGAAGCTGTCCGGTGTGGAGAAAGACCTTACTGGCTCAAAAGAAGAGACCAAGGCAAAGGACAAGATTATCAACAACCTAACTACTAACAAGATTGCTCTTGAGAATGCAACATCCAAGGCTGTCGAGGAGAAAACCACTTTGTTAAGGGATCAAAAGGCTACGATCCAAGCCAAGATCAATGCCTATGCCAACCAGATGATTAAAAGCGAAGAGCTACTGCTTGAGAAGTGAGGTCTGACATGGTTCTACTTTTCCATGAAAGGTTTCCATAGAGGAACCTAGGGGACTTATGGATTTATGTTGAGCCTGAAGACCTCCCATACCACACGATGGCCGAAGGCGACAGGTATGGCTACTCTAGTGGCTCTTCGGATGATGAAGAACATACGGGGGAGAGGCCAGATGACGAGAAAGACGATCCTAAAGGCAAGAAGGTAGGTGAAGGGAAAGATAACCCTAAGGGTATGAAGGTAGATGAAGGTGAGCCATCCTCAAAGGCTCAACCTTAACTTATGATCCACTTAGTTTATTTTTAATCCAGACTAAAGTCCTTGGAAGGCCAAGGCACTCTTTTGTAATGGTGTCCGGTGTTCGACCGGACAGGTTTTTTGTGTTGTATTTTGACTATTTAATAGTCCTTGGAAGGCCAAGGGAAGTTTAAGTTATTTTATTCAATGAATATCTCTATTTTGTGCAACTACCATCTTCTTTCATTGTTTGTTCTAATTTTGATAGCCAAAGTTTAAATAGCCTTTAGTTGTTTCATAGTGAGAGTGTTTAAATTCTCCGGCTAGAGTTTAAATAGCCCTTAGTTATTTCAGTCCGGATAGTATGACAAGGGACAAAACTTTAAAAACACTTAGAAAATTTTTAAGAAGGCATCGAATTTTATTCAACCGCCCGGACACCTCATTAAAACCTCCCCGTGCCACCAGGGAGGAAAGAGTATGCCCCCAAATATTTACATGGATGTTTAAACAAGTAAATATTTACACAAGTGCTATTCCAAGTACATCCGGAGATGCTCAATATTCCAAGGATGAGTTAGAACTCTGCCATCTTTGTCCTCCAACCAATAAGTTCCAGGCTTAATTCTTTCAACAACTATATACGGACCCTCCCAAGTTGGGGCCAGCTTTCCGAAGAGCTTTTCTTTAGTGTGTAAGAAGACCTTCCTTAATACTTTGTCCTCTGGTTGGAAATCTCTTCTTTTAACTTTGGAAGCAAACCTGCTCCTCATCAAGCCTTGATAGTGTGCAATTCGAAGGTGAGCTTTAACTCGTCTTTCTTCTATCAAATCAAGTTGACCTCTGATTGCCACCTCGTTAGCGTGTTCGGAGAAGTTGTGAACACGAAAAGAGGGGAGAGTTGCTTCTATGGGAGCTACTGCATCCATCCCATAGACCAAGGCAAAGGGTGATTCTTGTGTTGCAGCCCCATGTGTTGTCCGGTAGGCCCACAAGACCTCTTGTAAATAACTAGGCCACTTCCCAGCAGCCCCTTCCAAATTCTTCTTTAAACCGGACAGTATAGTTCTATTAACCACTTCAACTTGCCCATTTGCTTGTGGGTGGAAAGGTGAAGAAAAACAATGATGTATACCCCTTGAGGCACAGAAGCTCTCCATTTCTCTATTATCGAACTGTGGCCCATTGTCTGTTGTTATTTTCTGTGGGACACCAAATCTGCAACATATGTTGGATATAATAAATTTTATAACAGCCTTTGATGTCGTCCCTGCTAGAGGGGCTGCTTCTATCCACTTCGAGAAGTAGTCTATGGCCACAATTATAGTTTTGCGCCCTCCGGACGCCACAGGGAGAAGCCCTACTAAATCCAATCCCCATCGAGCAAAAGGAATGGGCTCAGAAATTGACTCTAAAGGAATGGCTGGTACATGAATTTCATTGCTGTACCTCTGGCATGGGTCACACCTTCTTACCAATTCCTTAGCATCTTTCATGATTGATGGCCAATAGTAACCGGAGAGTAAAACTCTTCTTGTCAAAGCTCTAAACCCACAATGGGCTGATCCCTCACCATCATGCAATTCGGAGAGGACCATTTGTGATTCTTCATCCATTAAACAGCGCAAGAGAGGTTTACTGTAAGACTTTTTGTATAACACTTCTCTCAATATGATGAAACCACGAGCCTTGTGTTTCAATATTCTGGCCAGTGACTTATACGGAGGCACAACACCATCGGAGAGATATTGCATGAGAGGAAACCTCCAGTCTTGAGGTTGTTTTACTTGTATTTCAAAACTTTCCTCTTCTTTACCCTTACAAAGTTGGATGGAGGGGCTTTCAAGCACATGGATCCATGGATATAACTCCGTATATGCTATGGTTGCTAGTGAGTCTACTAGCTCATTTTCTGCCCGGGGAATGTGTTCATAGACAACACTTTTAAACTTAAGTGCTTCATTTTTGAGGAGGAGTAAATACTTCACAAGTTACTCCTTCTTAGCCTCAGATTGGCCTTGGGCATGGTGGATAAGTAGTTGGGATTCACTTAACAGCTTGACCCTCTTGGCCCCACAAATGTGGGCTAACTTTAACCCAGCTATAGTTGCTTCGTATTCGGACTCGTTATTAGATGCCCTGAAAGCAAAACAAATAGCCTGGTACATCTTGTCTCCATATGGGGAAGTCAAGCATACTCCTGCACCACATCCCATAGTGCTAGATCCACCATCTGTTCGGACGACCCATACCTTTTTATCTTTTATGTCAGTAGTTTGCTCTGAATCCCTGTCGGAGTGGAATTCAACCAGAAAATCAGCCACAACTTGGGCTTTGACTACTGTTCGGGGAGAAAAGTCTATGTCGAAGTCCCCCAACTCTACTGACCACTTAGTCATTCTGCTCGAAATGTCTGCTTTTTGAAGGATATTATTTAGGGGAAAAGAGGTACGGACGATGATAGGATGAGCCTGGAAATAAGGCCTCATCTTCCTTGCAGCTATCACCAGGGCTAATGCCAATTTTTCAAGTTTCAAGTAACGCTTCTCAGCATCTATCAAGCTTTTGCTGATGTAGTACACTGGATGGGGGTAATTATCTACTTCTCTTACTAACACAACACTGATAACACAACTTGAAACTGCCAAATATACGAAGAGGGTCTCCCCATCAACTGGTTTAAACAAAGTCTTGGGAGAGGACAGGTGCTTCTTGATCTCATTGAAAGCCTCACCATACTGTGGGGTCCAATCGAATCCTTTTTCACCCTTCAAAATTTGAAAGAAAG
Source organism: Limnanthes douglasii subsp. nivea (assembly GCA_036936605.1). Lineage (NCBI taxonomy): Eukaryota > Viridiplantae > Streptophyta > Magnoliopsida > Brassicales > Limnanthaceae > Limnanthes > Limnanthes douglasii. The sequence goes on from JAUPFV010000146.1 coordinate 80,179, forward strand.
GTGCACACCTATCCGAAGACCTTGAGATAAATCTGTTTAAGGCAGCTAACCTCCCCGTTAACCGCTGTACTTCTTTAACGTTTCGAGGGGGTTCCATTTGGAAAAGAGCATTTAGTTGGTCCGGATCGGGCTGTATTCCATGCTCACTTATGATATAACCTAGAAACTTCCCGGACTGCACTCCGAACACACACTTTTCAGGGTTTAACTTCAAATTCACCTTTACCAAGTTGGCAAAAGTTTCTTGGAGGTCGGACAAGTGCAATTGCTCATCCACACTCTTCACCATCATATCGTCAATGTATACTTCCATATTTCTTCCAATTTGATCAGCAAATGCCTTGTTGACTAACCTCTGATAAGTAGCCCCAGCATTTTTCAAACCAAATGGCATCAACTTGTAGCAATGAAGTCCCCTGTCAGTAACAAATGTGGTATGCTCTTGATCCTTTGGATCTACTTGAATCTGATTGTATCCGGAGAAAGCATCCATAAAGGAAAGCAGCTTGTTCCCAGAGGTGAAGTCTACTAACTGATCAATCCGGGGAACTGGATACAAATCTTTCGGGCAAGCTCTATTGAGATCTGTGAAGTCAATGCACATGAGCCACTTGCCATTCTTCTTTTTTACCAAGACAGGATTGGCAGTCCACAAAGGGTATTGAGATTCCTTGATGTGCCCCATCTTTGTGAGTCTGTCAACCTCTTGCACAATGACATCAGCCTTTTCTTTGGAAAAAGCTCTTCTTTTTTGAACCACTGGAGCTACATCTCTCCGGACGGATAGGTGATGTGATATCACTTCTGATGGAAATCCAGTAACATCAGCATTGCACCAAGCAAAAACATGTTGATGGTTCTTCAAAAACTTTAACATTTCATCTTTCAAAACATGTGGCATTTTAGACCCTATCTTGACACTTTTCTCATCTTCCAAACAGTGTGTTTCTACCTCTTCAACTGGTATCAACACTCCGGGGGTCTCTCTGGGGTCATCAATTTCACCCTCACCCCCAGAAAGGCCCTCAAACTGCTATTGTTCATTAAAACGGACTGCCCCCAGCGTTCGAGGAGCCAGGGCAGTGGCATAACATTCTCTTGCAATCTTTTGGCTGTTCCGGACGACTCCAACCTGTCCCTGAATAGCATACTTCAAGCACTGATGGACTGTTGAAGCCATTGCATGCATCCTAGAGAGCCAAGACCTCCCTAGAATAGCATTATAGCAAGTGGGACAATCCACCACAATAAAGAGTATTCTGACCATTTTCTTGAAAGGGCCCTTGCCCAATAAAACTTCTTCTTCGAACTCTCCGATCACATCTGCTGAGCTGCCTGTGAAGCCCACGATTGACCTGTCCGAATTCTGAATTACAGCTGGATTTTTCATTTTCTTGTATGTGTTTAGGAAAAGGATATTGGCTGAGCTTCCAGTATCCACTAGGATTCGTCTTATGTCCTTGCCCCCTATAGATGCTCCTATGACAACAACATCCTCATGAGGGCCAGCAATGTTTCTTAAATCATCTTCATTAAAAACAATGAAGGGGAACGAGTTTTGTGACTGATAAGAAGTCATGCCTCCTTCTAGCTGGGAGGCTAAAGTATGAACATGCCTCTTCCTCGAAGAAGCAGTAGGAGCTGTCATAGTGTCCCCTCCGAAAATTGTAAGCGACTCGAAAAACTTAATGAGCTTGGAGACCGATCTAGAACATTCCTCTATAGCACCCACCCTGTTTCGAGTTGGATTAGGATCCAAGTATTCAGATTCTATGTCAAACCTTTCAACTATTACCATGGCTCCCTCCGGAGCAGCATTACTTGGACCAACCCGGTGAGTGTTATCAGGCCTGTTACCCCCTATTCTTTTCACGTAGGCCCCCAACTTTCCCCTTTCAATCAAGTTTTGAACTTCTTGTTTCAATGCTATGCAGTCATCAGTGGTATGACCAATATCATTGTGATATTAGCAAAAAGAGTTGTTGCGATGCTCTCTGGGAGACTGCAGTGTTGCCGGTCTCCGGTAATGCACCTCATCCTTTGTTTTATCAAAAATAATGGCTACACTTTTTTTTAACTCTGCGAACCACTCCGGTTGCACCCATGGCCCTCTCTTGTTTCTGGATTGTTGACTTTGAGCAGGAGCAGCTAGCTGAGACTGAGCTTTCGCCCTACCATGCCCCTGTCCGGTTTCTCTTGCTTTGTTCCCGGACTGATTCTGATTGGGATTTGGTGCCACTAGGGTAGACCTCACCTGCATGTGCACTCTGGTTTTCTTTGTTTCATCGACGTTTATTTGTTTGCCAACCTGATTCAGCAACCCTCCCCATGTCATGGCCTTCTTTCTGGTCACTGAATCAGCTAGATTACCTGGGTTCAAACCCTGTCTCAGGGATGCTATTGCTACCTGTTCGAAGCAATCAGCCAACCCATTCTTGGTGTTCACAAAACGACTTATATATTCCTTCAAGGACTCATTTGGCTCCTGGGCACAATGGATTATTGTGTCTCTATTGCCCTTTAGCTCTTTACTCCCTACGAACTGCCTTCGAAAGGCCACCCAAAAAGTGTCGAAGTCTTTAATACAACCCTGAGGCAGGCTGTTATACCACTTTAGAGCACTCCCCGTGAATGACTGGGAGAATGCCCTACAGAGCAGTTTGTCATCATCATCAAAGTTCATCATGAAATTTTTAAATTGTTCCAGATGGTTGTCCGGATCAGTACTGCCATCGTACTTCTCTATTTTGGTGCTATCAAACCTCTTAGGGGGGTTTCCGAACAGAATTTTAGAAGACAGTGAAGATTGCCTCCAATTCCTTCCGCGACTGAACACGGTACCCTCATTGGGAGTTGCAAAGATACATGGCTCATCGTGAAAAGCGAAGGGATCCATCAGCATCTTGTCCACATGATTTCGACTATGAGATGATCCCTTCCCAATATGCCTTTTCATCTTTCATTGTCTATCCCTTTTTCTTGAGTATTTTTTAATCTGCCTTTGCTTCTTTCTAGTTCGACCCTCATCGCTGCTAGAGGATAAGGATTTTCCAACTCCATCACTGTCCGAAGAGCTATCAGAAGACTCTGAACTTGAGTCAGAACTCTCCAGTGGCTTAGACCGGCGAGACTTTTTAGAACTGGCATGAGTCTTTTTAGTGCTCACATGAGTCTTTGAAGACTCATGCTCCCTAGGGTTATCGGTGTGATGAGCAGCTGATGCTTTGGACTTTTCTTTCACGCCCATCTTGGCCTTTTCAGCCCTCAGAGCTTCTATTTCACCCTTGAGCCTATCACGCTCTTCGATAGTGTACTCATCGTTCTCTCCCACCACTTCGAGCAGAGCTGGTGGTACTTCTAGATTGTCCGGATTCATACGAACAGATTTTCTTAGCTGGTTTTGAATGCTTGATCCAGGCTCCTTCGTCCTCCCACTGTGGTCGCCAATTTGATGTGGATAATAATCGCCTGAGGGTAGGCTGGTAATTTCAGTTGGTGTTTTATGGTGGTGTGTGGGTGTTAAGTGTTTAGAGTAGAGAGTAGAGAGATAATTAAGCAGCTTGGTAGCAGTTAATTCTCATTACCCACACTTAATGCAGGTGGTTGGGTATTTATACCTTGATGTTTGGGCCCTTATGGGCTTTCGGGTCATGTTTAATGGACCCGGGTCATGTTCAAAGACCCATGAGCTCTAAGTAGGAGAGCAAGTAGCTTAGTCAAGAAGTGTTTAGGTTTTTTAGTACTTTTGTCATAGTTCGAACAGTCCTATGGTCATAGTGTTCAAAGTGATTTGTCCGGTCCATGTGATTTGTCCGGTCCATGTGATCTGTCCGGTCCGGAGGCCTTGGACTGATCTGTCCGTGTCCGGGGAGAGTACAAAATTCGGACTCATCAAGTATCACGGCTCAAAGATGATTGTCATTAACTTCAACTCATCCGACACTTGAGCATCGTTATTAGAACTTCCATTGATCTTTAAAGAATTTACTTGAAAATTAAGCTTTCTTACTCAATTTTTAATTTTTTTATTGTTCTCGTCTAAAAAAATACTTTTGTTAGAATGATTATAAAATCTAAAACTTATTTATTGGTAAAAATATCTAATAAAATAATTGTTAATTATTATGGATCCCAACTTTTTTTTTGGCCTATAACAATTTTCTTTAGCTGGACATCCCCAAAGATATAAATATTATTAACTAGGTTTACACATAGTCTAAAACTCATATAATAGTTTAACACTCACTTTTCCTGAAAATATATTAAGAAAATATAATGTTGTTAGGTGTAGACTAGAAGTAACTCGAGAACGTAAATATTACCAAAGAATACATGTGGCCAAAGATGGACAATAAAATATATGTAAATATATGAATTGTTTGAATCTTTATGGTATGAGTTGGTGCCAAGACTTAAGTGTAAATAATTTTAGTGGAACCTAAGGGCAAGCTCAGCCAAAGGAAAGAATAATTGGATTTTTAAAGGCCGAAAGAGCAAACTTATCATCTTCAATGTCAAAGAGTAGTGCATGGTTGTCGAATGACTTCTGAATATACCTAAAACCTTCTTGAGAAATCTAGAACATTAAAGGTCTAAATTGATGTCTAATATCATCCTTTGATCATAGAGTCGATGAATCAAAGCGTACTTTATTGGAAAAATGGTAAAATAAGTCAGTACATGCATGCTCTCATACAAATTTCAGTGATAGACTTGTCTTATGTGTTGGTCAGTCTAGCCAACTATGGCAATCAGCTGTCAGGCAGTATTGTGAATGAAAGAGAATATTATGAACAAAAGTGATCATATATAAATAGTATAGACCTGAGAATAAACCTAGAGATGAGTGAGAAAACATTTGATAGATTTTAGAGAGAAAATTAGAAGTTTTTGGTAGAGTTGAGGTCGAAGATAAACACTTGAATAAGTATTTTCTAATCCATAATTCTTGAATGTTTAGTGTTTGGTGTTTGAGAGAGTCTTCTTCTAACCTTCTATATATAAAATATATGTATGTTGCCCGTAGATGTAGAATTATTTTCCATAATCTGAACCGCGTAAATATATCGTGTGTGCGTGCGCTTAGGTTTACATTATTGTTCTTTTCTTTTTTTGTTATCTTGGACGCATAACTAATATTTGAGTAGGAGATTAAGCTACGTGGCTCTTTTATTTCTTGTTTCAAAGTCAATACTTCTTACATACATGTTTCAGCTGAAGTAGTTGACCTTGAACTAACATTGTTTGAACCTCGGTTGTTGCTGAAGTAAGGTTAGTAACTAGGATATGTTTACGTAACAAGTGGAACGGTGAACATAACTAATATAGAGCAACACCAGTTAAAGTGTTGATACAAATAAGAAATGACGAAGATCATTTCAGATCATAAGCTTAGAGAGAAAGTTCTCACCAAGAAACCAAGAGTAACAACCAGGGTAAGTTCCATGAAGTTTAAACTATAAAAGATCAACAAAGATAATGAATTTATCATCTCGAGAATTAAAGTTATATCTTTCTATAACATAATAAATTTTTTTACTTCCATTAATAAGAAATATATGGATAAAGTTGATGCCAAAATATTATCGAAAGTTGATAATACCATCATATTGAGCGTGGGGTATCAATGGCTTAGTGAAGTGTCTTAAGAACCTAAATTGCTAGGGATATGAAATCGACTAAAGTAAATTTACATAAAAAAGTCATTGGTAAACATATTGTATCTCAAGAAGCAACTATACACGCTATCAATACATAAGAGAAAAATGATCTAAAGACACCTAGGTGATTTTAATATAATCATTATTGACTTGAATGCAATTAGCATCGATGTGGAGGATAGTGACTAAGCTATAATCCTATTAATTTATATGTTTAATGTGTACGCGCACTTGGTCGACACCATGCTCTACAAAAAAAGTCCCTTACAATGGCAGAATTGAAAATTTATTTGAACTCAAAAGATCTTCAACAAAATTAGGTTCTGAAGGGTGATTCTATAGTCTCGTACTCAATGTGAGGGGTAGACCATGAAGGAGATATTCAATCAATAGGAAATAAATCTCTTGGTCAAAGTTGCAACGAGTTCTAAAGTGAGATGTAAGTTGTGTAAGAAGGTCGTGTTAGTAGCAACTGTGCAGAGAGAAAAAAGGTAATAGTTATAAGAAGGTTGAAGCCAGAGTTATTGTAATGATTTCTGACGACTATAAGTATGTTGATTGTTTAATGGATTATTTTTCTTCTTACAAGTATATTAACAAATGGGTGTTATATTCAGGCTCATCATTCCATATGACTTTTAGCAAACATTAGTTTGAATACCTGAGATTGTGTGGAGGGGGAAGGGTCAATCTCATCAATAATGATTCTTGTATTATCTTGAGAACTTTTTGACTCCAGTCGTCTACATAACTTGAGATAATTATTAACAACATGATTTATGTATCTATAGTTAAACGCAACCTTCTTTCTATTGGGATATTAGATGAGAAACGACTTACTTATAGGGGTAGAGAGGACAAACTATGGTCATTCAAAGATTACTTGTTGTTTTGAATGTCTAATGGACTAATGGTGTGTTAGTTCTTGAGGGCTTTGTGATGCTAGAGGTGTGTTTGTGAAGAATTAGTTTCCCACCTTATGGGATGTTGGATGATAGTAAAGTTAAAATGTTAAGATTTTGTAAAATTTGTGTGTTAGGTAAGAGCATGAGGATAACTTTTATGCCTAGCAACCATAACCAATGGTGTTATTGAGTATGTTCATTTGGATTTTTAGGGTCTAGCACGGGAACCTACTTTTCTAAAGACATTTGGGTTATACTTTTGAAACTCAAGACGAGGTGTTCGATGTTTTTAGGAACTGGAAGACTATAGTAGAGAATCAGACCATGAAAATATTGAAGAATCTTCACACTAATAATAGCTTGAAATATATGAAGACGAAGTTCACTATCTATTTTTTAAATCATGGAATTTTTGGACACCATACCATGAGTCGAATTCCCTGACATGATAAGCTTACTAAAAGAATGAATTGAACCTTGCTATAAAGGGTTAGGTGTATGATTAAACAGTTGGAATGGGCCAAAGGTTTTGGGGGAGAAGTCATGATTACGATTGTGTATATAGTCAACATGATTCCATTTGCGATGTTGATGTTTATTTATCCTTGAGAGGCCTATAATGAGAAGAAACCTAAGTTGGAAAATTTGAAAGTGTTTGAATGTATTTTATATGCACATATGATGCAAGCCAAGCTTCGGCTGTGAGCACTAAAACGTTTTTCCCTCGGCTATTCGAAAGGGGTAAAAAAGTATAAATTATGGTTCTTTGATCTCATTAATCAGATGGATCTGATAAATAATGATGTAGCTTTCAATAAAGAGGACATGATATTGAAGAAGACATTAAATGCCCAACCTAGTAATACCGAAAAGACATGTGGAGTTGATGATGAGTCTGATCAAACTGGAGAGCAACACAAGTTTGACAGTTTTTAATTAGTTGATAGCGCACAAAGACCAAGAAAACTGCCATAACGGTATAATTTGGCTGATATTATTGGTTATAATTTATCTATTGAAATGCAATGGAGTGCTATTAGACCCGAAATCTATCACAATGATATGAAGAACGGTGAAAATAGAAGTGGCTTACAGTCATGAAAGAAACATTGATATCTCTCAAGAATATGAATACTTCGATTCTTATGAAGCTGACAAAGGGTCAGAAACGTATTGGTAGTAAATGGATTTATTAAAGAAAGCAATGAATTCATGGGGTTGAGTTATCCATATGCAAGGCTAGGGTGGTGGCTAAGGGTTTTACATAAAATAAGGGTGTTGATTTCAATGACATATTATTTTAGTTGTGAAACAAACGTCAATTAGGATTTTGTTATCAATTGTTTCTAAATTTGATATATGTTTAGATCAAAATGATGTTACTATTTCCTTCTTACATGGTGAATTAGAAGAGACAATTTACTTATGCCAGACGTAAGGGTTTGAAAAATGGAATAACTACGATATATATTTGATGAAAAGACCTCTTTATGGGCTAAACAATCATCAATGCAACGGAATAGAAGAGTTAAAAGGATTAAAATTATGAAAATTTTGATGAAGAGACCTCTTTATGGGCTATACCATCAAGTATATCCAATGCTAATATGAAAATTTTGTCTTCAATAATGGGGAAACACATATGCCGAGAAAAATCTTATTGATATTATACATGGATAATATTCTTATAGCAGGAAGAGATAAAAGGATTGAAATTATAAATGCTCAACTGAAAGAAGAGTTTGAGAGGAATGATATGGGAGAGACTAAGAGGATACTTAGTAGTAAGACCCAGAGGAACATGCCGAAAGGGTATCTATTTATGTTAAGAATAATACATACATAAGGTTCCTTGGGATTTTGGCATGTCCAAATCAAAAGAGGTTAAAACTCTCAATGGTATCCAATTCAAACTTAATATCACTTAAGAACCAACCAAAGAAACATATAAGAAATATATGATAGAGATATTTTATGCCAATATTGTTCGTAGTATTATGTATGCTAAAATTTTCACGAGATGTGATCTTTCCTAAGATGTATATATTTTGAGCAGATTCATGTCAAATCTGGGAAAGTCATGTTAGCATGCACTCAAGTGGCTCATGTGATACTTTAATGGTTTAAGTAAAGATGGATTGTGTTGCAATCAAGAATGATACGGCTTATATAGTCTTGAGAGGGTAGGTGGACTTTGATTATACTGGCTACCTTAACACAAAGAATTCTACTTTTTGTTATCTGTTTACTGTGCTTAGAGGAGTAGTTAGCTAGTTGTATTGCATACAAAAGGTTGTTGCATTGTATTCTATATAATATAATATATGGCTTTTAAAGAAATCATGAAGGAAAATATTTGGTTAAAGGGATTGTTTAGTGAAATTAGTGGTATAGAGAAATATGTTATTATGATATGTGATAATACTAGTGATTTTTATTCAATGAAGAATCTAAAGTTCTACAAGTAAACTAAAAACATAGATATCAAGTTTCAATTCATCTAGGATGTGATTGTGAGAGAGAAAGTTAATATGGAAAAGATTGCTAGCGATGAAAATCCTTTGGATGCTCTAACCAAGGTATTACTGATTTCACAGTTCATGAACTGCATAAGACTTGTGAAACTCAGGGATGCGGGTAAGCTAGTCTCTAATAACTAGAACATCAGTTTCAATGGATGATGGATTTATTATAAGCATAGGTCGAGAATGTTTAGCTGTATGCTAGAAGTAACTCGAGAATATAATTTTTGTTGAAGACTATTTGTAGTCGAAGATGGACAACCGAAGACATGTAGATACATGGATTGTTTGAATCTCTCAATCTTGAGCTAGTGTCGAACTTAATTTCAAATATGTTTCCTAGAACTGAAACGTACGCTATGTCAAAGAAAAAAAGAATGTTACTCCAAAATACCGAATGAGCAGACTGGTCTTCTACAGCATCGAAAGGCAATGCATGGTTGTCGATGGTATTTTGAAGATACCTAGAAGCTCTATAGAGGAAGCTAGAACACTAAAGGTCTGAATTTATGGTTGATTTCATAAGTTGACCACATAGTTTATGAATCTAGGCGCGCTTCTTGGGACAAATGGTATAAGCAATCATTGCAGACATCTTGTTCAACATATGTCCGTGCCAGCCTTGTCTTATGTGTTGGCCGATCTAGCCAAATAAGAAAAATGGTCATCATCCACTATTTTGAATAAAATGAAGTATTATGCACATAATTGATCATCCATAATAGTGAAGAGTTGGATATGAAGGCAGAGTTGTGCGCGAAAACAATTGAGATATTTCAAGAGAAAAACTAGAATCTTTCGAATTTAATTGGGATAAAAGATAAACACTTGAATATATATTATGAGATCCATATTTATTTTGTAAGCTATGAGTGATTTAAAAAAAACGAATGGTTGAGTGTTTAGTGTTTTAGAGAGTCTTCTTGTAACCTCTTATGTATAAACGTTATGTCTATTACCCGTGGATGTAGGATTTCTTCACAATCTGAACCACGTAAAATATTTATAGTGTGTGTGATTAGGTTTACATTATTGTTCTTGTTATTTTTTTGGGTGTATATATAAGCTTTGAGTACGAGTTGAAGCTGCATGGATCTTCTGTTTCTTGTTACAAATTCAATACTTCTAACAAACAATTTTCGCCTGGAGCGGTTGAGCTTTTGTTAACACTATCGAATCTCAGTCGTTGGTGACCCCGAGTGTTTTTTATTATTCCAAAATAAGGTTTCTATTTAGGAGGAGTTACCTAACAAATGCATATGTAATTTATTCTACATATACTGTTATCGGTAAAGTCGAACACCTAAAATTAATTTTTACATATCTTTTAATATATAGTTTTGTTTTTTAAATAATCCATTCATGTTAGGCTAACTAATATCATATACTGATAAACTTTATTGAATATTTCTATCAAATAAGTAGTTCATTTAATCTCGCACATGCATATTTTTCAAAAGAATTATTAGGAATATAAAATTCAATCGCCACAACTTGCAGGTCTGAACACATAACTTGGGATAATACTACTAATGTGTTATAACTACTAATGGCCTTTATCTCATCCTAATAACCAACTTGTGGACAAGATCTATACTAAACTCTTTGGTTAAAGGATCGGCTAAATTATTGACTTTTTTAAAACTCCACTCATATTACACCATGCGTGATGCACTAAAAATCATGTTGTATCTAAAATTTACATGTCTAGACCTGACTTCAAAAATTATCTATAAACACTGGTGAAGGCAGCTTCACTATCACATTCGATAGATATAGGTAATATAGGTTCGAGACACAATAGAATTTCATATATGATGTTTCATAGGCCCTAAACTTCTTTACTAATTGTTGGTAATGCCACAAACATATATTTTATTGTTGAATAAATAATACAAGTTTGTTACTTAGATGCCCAAAATATAGAACCTGCCGCAAAAATAAATACTCATAAACTTGTGGAAGAATGATCTTCCATATTGGAAATATAACTCGCATCTAAATAACTTTCAAGAAGTGAAAGAAATCTAGTATATGTTAAACCATAATCCATGGTTCTTTTCAAATACTTGAATACCCGATTTTAAACTTGCCAATAATGTGAACTACGATTGCTAGTATATATATACTAAGATTTCCAACAACATATGCAATATTCAGCCTAGTTCTAGTCATGACATACATAAGACAACCAATAGATCTTGAGTATTCAAGTTGAGATACTTCCTAACCTTTATTAGGTATAAGATTAACACTCAGATCTATATAAGTGCTAACACGATGATTTTTTTTTTTAAATAATTCAATATAAGGAGATTGAAAAAATTGATATATTATTATTATTCTTTTACTTGACCATTATGCCAAGAATCATCTCACCTTCCTCCCTTCATGACTGGTAAGGATAATTATTGCCTGAGGGTAGGCTTTTAATTTGTTTGGTGTTTTATAGAAGTATGTGGGTGTTTGATATGTAGAGTAGAGAGTAGAGGGAGAATTAAGCTGGCTGGTTGCAGTTAATTTTCATTACCCACATTTAATGCAGGTGGTTGGGTTTTTATACCCTTACATTTTGGGCCCTTATGGGCTTTCGGGTCATGTTCAATGAACCCTGGTCATGTTTAAAGACCCATGAGCTCTAAGTAGGAGAGCAAGTAGCTTAGTCAAGAAGTGTTTAGGTTTTTTAGTACTTTTGTCATAGTTCGAGCAGCCCCATTAGCTAAGTGTTTGAAGTGGTCTGTCCGGTCCGGAGGGTTAGGTCCGATCTGTCCCTGTCCGGTGAGTAATCAAAATTCGGACTCATCAATGACGAAACTAGATGAAAAGAATTTCTTGGTTTCATCAACTTGATTTTGGTCAGTACCAAAAATCAACTTGTCATCCACATATAGACAAATCATAATTCATTTATAATAAACATCAAATTTTCAACATATACACTTATCTACTTAATTACGAATAAAAAAATTAGACAATACCAAATTATCAAAAACATTATATCAATCTTTTGGTGTTTGTTTCAGACCAAAAATAGATTTTTGCAACTTTCACTTTGTTTTCACAACCGTGCATAACAAATCCGCGGTTGTTTCATATAAATTTTCTCATCCAAATCATCATTTAATAATGATATTTTCACATCCATTTGATGAACTAAAAGATTATATAGAGATGAAAGTGTTATCAATAATCTAATAGTGCAAATCCTGGCAACCAGAGCATAAGTATCAAATAAGTCATTTACTTTTATTTTCCTAAAACCTTAGATACCAGTCAAGTTTAATATTTTTTATGGTATAATCTAATTTCATTTTCTTTTTGATGTCACTATAATTCCCAATGATTTGCAACCATGAGGTAAATGGTCAATTCCCATATATTGTTATGCATGGTAGAATTCATCTCATCTTGGATAACTTCTTTCTAGAATGCAACATCACTTGACTTAGCGTTTCTAACTAAGTGCTTCTCTTTAGTTTAGAAGGTCCAAGTACATAAGCAATACCACATGATACATCTTAAACTTGAATTGAGTTTCTATTGAAATGATTCTGAATCATGTCTCTAAGTCTAAGTATAGATGTCAAACTTTCTTCATCAAAAATTGCATCTCTTGGTTATATAAATGTGTTTACACACATAATCATTAGATTATAATACATAAAACCTATATGCAACAGAATGCTCAGGATATCCAATGAAGAAACAATATATAAATTTTTCATCCAAGTTTTTTTGGGGTTCAATGAGCCTTTGCAACTGCTCTACAACCCCAGACTCCTGGTAAACTCAATATTGGAGGCTTCTTCTACCATAACTCATATGAGGTAATCTTATTCCTTTTAGTATGAATTATGATCAATAAATAACATGTTATTAACATAGTCTCACCCCAAAGTCCTTCACTCAAACTCAAATAATTATTTCTTTCAAAGTATTATTCTTCCTTTTCTGTACACCATTTTATTTTCATGTACAAATAGTTGTGGTTCGATGTAATATACCAATAGACTTAAAATATATCGGATTATATTCACCTCATATATCTGTATGTAGATATTCAATTAAATCATTTTTATGCAGCTTTACTTCTTTATAAATTTTAAATTTATCAAGAGATTCATTCTTAACATGCACCAAATAAATGTAACAATATCTAAATGCTTCAACAATAAAAATCATAACATGTTTTTTATTTCCTAATCAAGATGTAGCATTAAATCACATAAATCACTATGTACTAGTCCCAATATTTTGAAAACTCGAGTAACATTATTTAAAGATTTTATGGTTATCTTAGTTAACATGCAAGTCTCACATTTATCTATATATACATCAACATTAGGTATAAGACTCATATTCAACATGTCTTTTATTCTTTTATATTGTACATGTCCTAATCTAAGACATTATACAAACGTATTTATTATGACACGAAACATTAATATTTAACATAGACATACCATTTCATAAATATCCAAAACATACAAATACACCATGTTTTGACAAGATAAACATGACACTTTCAAATACTTATTTGAAACCACACGTGTTCAAGACAAAACACGCAATATATGCTTTCGAATCTTGAGAGCATTCAATTTCCATAAGTAAAAACTAGCTTAACTTTTCCTAATCTTTTGATTTGGTTAAGTTGCAACATTTCCCATCTTTTTTTTTCAGTTGGTTGAAACACACTGAACCATTAAAGATCTTTACGCAAATAAATTATTGATTCTGAATCAATCCACCATGTAATATTATCATCCTGGATATAAAATACTTCAAATATTACTGACACATAATTTTATCAGAAATTTTAATTTTGTACTAAAATCTCACTTTGTTGCTTCTTTAGATCCTTAAACCTACTTAGGCTAGATTATTGTTGTCTTTACCAATTAGACAATATTTGTTGGAATGACCAAGATTACCACATTTCCAACACATCAATGGACTCTTCAAAGGCTGCACCGTCAATATCTCATTACTATCCATGATAATACTATCCTATCCAGTATCCATCCGACAATCCTTGGTAGAATGATCAGATTTGCCACACGTCCAACATATGTTTTAACCGCGGAAAGGCTGCAATTTCAAAGTCCCATTATCATCCATCTTAAATATGCTTTTAACTTGAGACTCAGACGTATTGGTGAAACCCTCTTGAACGCCCTCCACCGCTGTTGGAGCTTCAATAGACAAATTAGTCGGTCTATCGTTCCATATTGGAGGGTATGAGTCAGAAAAATTTCCACCTTTATTTTGTTGGAATCGATTTTCAGTAGGGTAACTCCGGACTTGTGCGAAAGGTGGTGGCATCTTTGGTTGCATGACTCGCCTCAGGGAAAGTTGTCCCTTTCTACTAGCTTTGTCATCATGATGATGAACCTGGGAGATTGACCTGGGATAAAAGATAGTGGTTGCGGGAGGTGGAAGCTTTGAATCCCAGGATGAAGATTATACCTCTGATTATTCACCATCTTCTTTCTGTATATTGGACTGCAGAAGATCAGAATGCATCTGGTGAATATGTAAATCAAATTCGCTCTTCTTCAGAAATGACTTGAGACAGTGAGGAACCTCACAGATAAAGATCCCTTCCATAATCTTGATGGATTGATCGACAAATCAGACATGTCAGACATCCTCACAAACCTCAGAACTTATAACCCGTTCTATCAGAACTTAACAAAAGAGAATTCAATAACATTAGAGAAAAGACTTCAACCACCCAATCAATACTCTTTGAAGTCTAGAAAAATATTTCAGAACACTTCATATTCTTTAGTAGATTAGATTAATAATATCTTAACCATTTTTTTGTAATACATGACTCAAGCTAGGAAATCACAATAGTAAATTCTCCCAAAATAGTATTAAAATATGTACCATTCGTAAAAACATTATTTATATCAACAATAGTCCTAGTACCCCTTGCACCAAACCAAAATGGGTTAAAAATATATTTGTTTTCCATTTCTCAAACCTGCTAGAGAAAAAATTCCCACCAAACTACGAGACATTAATCGTATTAGTAACTTCATCAACAGTAAACTCAACTCTTATGATAAGGTCCAAACGATCCGACAAATTACTAAAAAGAAGATAAAAATGCCATATTTAGTATTAATAATAACATATATCCTGGTCTGGATGTATATATTTTCCCTTTTTTCAAAACTTTTTGGGATAAAATAGGAAATTGCCTTTGTAAATGGGTCGAAAACGTCTCAACTTTCATTAAGGTTGTTCTATGCCAGTCCTTAAACTGCTCCCTCTAAGTTTGGTAATCTTATGACACCTCCAGTGGAAGTTAATTTTTTTTATCATTGCTATTCTTTTTTAGAATGCTGGAATGACTTACATTACGAGAACAAGAAGCAAAAATGAGAGTTGATCGCCTTTTCTGAGACCTTTACTACCATGGAAACTATCGTTTATATTACTATTAATTTTAATAATGTATGATGAGGTGGTGGTATATTCGATATTCTAAGAGATCTTATGTTCTAGGAAGTCTATGATGACAAGTATATCAAGATTGAGGTGCCAACAAACATGTTAAAGGTTTTCATAAGGTCTATTTTTAAAGAAACCCTTTTACCTAATAAATTTGTATATCTCTCATAATTTATTGGTAAAGAAGTATGTTGTTTGAGATGGTTCTTATAGTCACAAAGACCAATGTAAAAAAATATTTAATCTAGTTAGCTATAATTTTGGAGATAATTTTGTAAACAACATTGTAGAGCGCAATAGGCCTGAAATTGAAAACATAAGTGAGAGTGTCCTATTTAGGTATTAGGGTAATTGAGGTGGAATTTTATTATAGCTCAAGCCAACCAGAGTTGAAGTACTCAAAGCCCCAGTTTCAAATATCTTTACCCATAATATTTCAAGAGTTTTAACGAATCTAGAGTTAAAGCAATCAATCCCAATGATTTATTGATATCGATGTTGAATAAAACCTTTTTTAATCTCATCATGTGTTACCATGCGAATCATAGAAGATTTATCCAATAAGATGACCCTAGAATTAATAAGGATCAAGACTCTATCTAGACCGGAGAACCAGATTGCTACTAGTACCAATGA
Source organism: Limnanthes douglasii subsp. nivea (assembly GCA_036936605.1). NCBI lineage: Eukaryota > Viridiplantae > Streptophyta > Magnoliopsida > Brassicales > Limnanthaceae > Limnanthes > Limnanthes douglasii. The sequence goes on from JAUPFV010000146.1 coordinate 96,367, forward strand.
TATCTTTGAAATAGATAACTAGAATGTTGACAACAGATAATGATTAATAATCAGATTGCCTCAACTATTTGAAATTGAGATAATTTTGTGACGTAAGATGTGGCTTTTGATACTATTGTTAAATAGTTTGGTGTTCTTATCATCAAGTTTGAACAAGTTCTCTCTGAACTTTTGCTTAAGAAAATATTCATCAGCTCTGAAGCCTCGATTTCTTTATAGCCAAAAGTAGAGTTTGTGGATTTTTAATAATAACTTTACGTCACAACCACCTTTTAAACTTTTAAAATTAAAATATTTTAAAATTATACTGTTAGAAATTTATAACACCAAAATTTTACGTCTCTAAATAATTTATAAATTTATTACATTTTAAAGAGTTAAACCGATTATAAAACTTATAATTAAATAAATTAGATATTTAATCTATATTTAATTTAAAACTAAAATTGAACTACAATTGTTTTTATAGTAATTTATCCTTACAACTTAGTAATTTTATTTTCACCTAAAATGTCATTTTATACATCTAAAATATTACTATTATTTTGATATGCTAAAAATGGCATACAAAATAAATTTAAAAAAACACAAAAAACCAAAAAGGATATTCTCTCACTCTCTCGTCAATGTCGAACACCGCCCATTTCCTATCAATAAATTGTTTTCAATGCTGCAAAGGATTGTCAAAGTCGAGCATCACTCGCTCATCTCTTTCTCTCGAATGTACTGTTTTTTTTAATCTTTTAAGTCAATATCAGAGTCATCTATCTTCAATTTAGATCAGCATCCGATCCCACCATCAGAAGGGGCTTCCAATGCGAGTTTTTCTTCTCGTTCCTCCATTTTATTAAGCCAAATATCATTTTATCTGACTAGCATCATTCTATGTGGTCGTTTCCCGTCTTCGACCTCAATTAGTTTCTCTTTCGATCATTTTATATTGATTCAGCAAATATGTATGTTCTCTCATACGAAACATTCTGTCTCATTCAACTGTATATTACACAAAAGTATTTTTCTATAGGGTGATCTGCTCAGGAAGATAAAAGTGAAATGATTTTTATATATGCTCTCCTCGTTGACATAGACAATAATATCAACTAAATGCGCATACACTTTAAAAAACAAAACAAGACTTTGTTATTAAATTAAAAAATTATTTTATTGAAAACATCCAAATTTCATCGAATCTCCTTGTTATCCATAGTTAGTACAAAGAGTTCATTCTTGAGATACAGTCTATTAACCAACAATTTCTTCATATAAATAGCTTCTAGCCTATTTAAAATCTCTAGGGTTATGGATTCTTTAAATCTTTATTGGAGTACCTCATCCTCCAAACATTAGATCATAGTACTATGGGTCTTGGGCAATATTTCAGCATCAATATCCTTTGCAACTCTCTTGAAAATGGCAGCATACAACTTTTTATGTGCAAAAACACTATAATCTTAATTATCCATAGATTATTATTATTTCTAAAGAATTTATCAATATCAAACTTCATGGAACTCATTTTTATGATTGTGTTTGATTTTCTAGTGAGATCTCAATCTCTAAAATCAAGATTTTAAATGATCTACGCCCTTTCACTATATCTCGCGGCTCATTGTGCCCCTTGTTATGGTAGAAATTATTATATTGCGAGTTTTGACAACTCACCAAGATTTTTCCTAAATGGTGTAATAACTTTATGCAAGTGTGGCAAAAAGGAACAGATTTTTGAATCTTAACTACCAAACACAAAAGTTAAGAAAAAGAACCATAAATATAAAATAATCAAAATTCAAGATTTAATGTGACTTAGATTGTGAAAATGTCCTACATAGACCGGTAACAAATCACTACTATTACATATACGGAAACGTTACAATATAACTTTTGAAACAATTAAAATAACCTCTCACACACTTTAGTCCAATACTTAACAAAACAAAGTAGAAGTTTAATTTTCTCATAATAAAATTCATAACGTTTCTTGTCTCTAAAACTCAACAACGCTCTTGATTTGACACAATACTAGTACTTCGTTATTGATATATATATATAATAAGGGTACATAGAAATAAGCTTAAGATAACAACTAGCATATTGTTCCGACAATCATATGCGATATGATATCACCAAACTTCTAACAACCGTATTGGCATGTACTATTACCGATCAACCATAAGACACACTGGTATTAAACATGTTTTCAATAACTATTGAAGTTTTAAAATATTTACAGATTCACCATACTATATCGAAATCTAGTTTCATTCAGAAATATATTAGTATCTTCCACAAGTTTCCCCTGGTAAAGTTCATGCTTCCTAGTTGCAACATGTAAAATTCTTACAATTAGGGTAAAATAAGGTAAATATTGCTCTGCATCATAGAATTCATTCTTCTTAGTTGATACCTCAAACAATACTGATAAAAGTAAAATGTTTTTCTGCATCTGGCCAAATATCATGATAAACTCATATTATTTTTGCACAAAAAATTGATACAAAAAAATAATAAGACTGCTCTCGGTCAAGTGTTTTGGCCGAACCTTGACGTACAAGACAATATAAGGAAAATTGTAATTAATTTGGGAACTTTCAAGTCCTAATGGTGAGTGGTATCCTCTCTTGTTACCCGATATCCTAGTTTGTATTTACAAATGCAAGAGACCTCTTCCTCCAACTTGAGTAGGTAGACCAGTAATTTTTGCTCACTAAAACTTACATATACTAGTGAAAACTCCTCAATATCTGTGTAAAGGTACCGAATGACAATAAATATTAAATATTGAACGACATTGTTGCTAGCTCTAAGCATATTATGATGGCTACCAGATTCCTCAAGTTATTTGAATCAACTTTTCTAAAACACAAGTTCACCAACCAGAAGAATTACAAGTTTCATTAATGTAGAGGAAATTACCTCACAATCGAATACATAGGATAAATTATACTTGGTTCTCTAAGACATTAGTCGAGGTCTCATTGGGGGTAGGTAGAATAATCATGATGTCATTCAAGATATCAATGGTTATCAAATTATGAAAACTTTAGACAAGAGATGGTATGCATCCTTACCTTTAGTTACAATCATCAATTGTTTAGAATGATTTATTCTTATGCCTTTTTATTGTAGAACCTTAGTATTTTTAGCATAATCTAGTGGAACAAACCTTGATCTATGCTTCCACCCAACCACATTTATTTGATCTTTCTTATTTGATTATCTTAGTCTTCCATCTAACATTTCACTTTCCCTACGAAGGATCAAACATCTTTATTTGTACTTCAATAATATTTTTTATCATTCGTTTTTCCTTAAAGGCTTCTAACTCTTTGCTTGTTCATATGGGAGTCAATACAACGATCTCTCTCGGTAGACTATGACTTTGAGTGGATATGCTCAAGTTTGGGATCTGTATGTTTGCGTTCAATTAGTTTTGCCAACATTTGAACTAAACTAATACTTAGTTTGGATCTCAATACCAAAAAAATATTATAAAAAGTATAAATTACCTTTTGAAAAACATGTGAATTATTTGATTTTGTTTTTTGCATTTAAATATTTTCGCTTTAATAAGTTTTAAAAAAACATTGTCCATTTCAATATTCACATCCTACTTTTTGGAAGAGATTTCCTTTATATTTATTTTACAAATGTTTTGTAGACATTTTGATTTTTATTTTTTTTACATTGATTTTATAAATATTATTTTTTGAATTTTTATAAGAAATTTTTTAAATATTATAATTTATATACAAGTGATATCCATAATTATATGAAGAAAATGTAATATAATATATAATTTATATACAAATACTCTATAGTTAGAAAACTATTTTAATCATATAAACAATTTATATTTATTGTATTTAAATTAGTGAAGTTTATTATATATTTATTAATACAAAATAATGGTTTATTTTATAAGTTATTTTTATGACAATAATTATTTTATATCTCAAACTTATTTGTTTTTTTATGTATTTTCACTATTTTGAAAAATTGTTTTGTTTTTATTGTCTTAGGATGTTTTTTTTCTTTTGACTATTTCTCTTTTATATTTTTGAAATAATTATTTGAATTTTATTTATTTCATTTTATAAAATTAATATTTTTAAAAGGATACCAAAAATAACCGATAATGATTTAATTTATCATAAATAATTATTATTATCTAAAAAGTTCAAACAAGTAAAATTAAATTTTGGTAAAAGATATTGAGCGATAAATATCGTATTATAGTATTATATTTTATTTTGTAATATTTTTTTATGTGGAGTTGTAGATCATGTAGGATTGTAACCAGGGTCAGGCTATAAAAATTACACATTTTTATAGATCTTACACCGCTAGATCTTATACCCGTTTGATATATCTCTCATCTAATTTTAGACAATTTTGCCCTTCTGCAGAAAACCTAAGTATAAAAGGTATTTGATAGATCTCTCACCACTTTTTCTCTCTTTTTTCTCTCTATCTCTCAAAAAACCTCTCAAATTTCTTCAGAAATCCAAGTTTAAGTTTTTGAAAATCCGAACTCACAACCACACCAAGGTAAGTCTTACTAGCCTTTCTATATAATTTTTTTAAGTTTTCGGGGTCTAGAAGTGTATAAAAATCCGATTTTTAAGTTTATTATTTCTTGAAAAAAATCTGATTTTTGCATGATTTAGGGCGTTGTTTTTGTAGATTAGTGTTGTATTGTTGTTTGCCATGTTAGCATTTGTGTATTTGGGTATAAATTTGTTGGAAAATGTGGCATTTAGGTAGGTTTCGGATTTTTGGGGTTGCAGGTCCGGGTCGCCCGATTGTGCTACCAGATCTAGTATGGTCGCTCGATCGGGCGACCAAGACGGAACCTACTGCCGCCGTGGTACCGGCACCGAGTACTAGGACACGAGGGCACCTCCGTCGTGGTGCTAGTCTCGATATGGACGGTGGTGTAGGTTCGTCTACGCACAAACAGGAGGACTTATCGTATTTAAACGATGATGCATCCGGTGCACCCGATGCAGGTGATGTACACGAGGATGCCCCAGAAGCAGAGGCTGGTGGGCGGGACTTCTTGTCGGTGATGTCGGTTTATGTTCAATATTTATGTTTTGTTTGGTTGCTTTGTTTTGTTGTTTCGTACCTCTTCCCGCCAAAAACGTATTACCGCGTAAAATGATTCACGCCATAAATATAGTCCCGCCTAAATCTATCCACGTCAAAGTAGACTCCCGCCGTACAATACCGCTTGCCTATAAATAGCACTTGTAATTTAATTTGGTAGTCAACATAAACAAAACATCCACTAGGCCAAGAATAATACTTAGGATTAACTAGATGGAGTTCAGCGGCGATGAAGACTACCAGCTACTTCAGGCGGTTAAGGTTGCCATTCGGGAGATGGAGGAAGATACAAGCGAAGCTTTTTTTGAGCGGGTATTGTGCATGATGTATTTCAATTACGGTCGTGCAGGAGCATCCGGTCTCGTGGTCCGCACTAGAGATGAGATAAGAAGCAGGTATATATCTGTCAAACCGCTCCAACGTTTGTTGTTCTTCCCATTCAAGATAAAGAAATAAGCAGCTACGGTCTGGAACTTGAATGTGGCCGACTACATCACTAGGGATATGGTAGCATATCTGGAAAATAAAATTGCAGAAAGGGAGAGGGGAGATATTTCTGATGACAATATGGGATACGACTTTGACGACTAACAATCTATCTTCTTTTGTCAACTTTAATTAGTACTTATGTAATTCCCAACTCTTTGTGAAATTGTATGGCAAAATATGAAATTTTTCCAGATTACATCTCTATTGTTGTCTAAATTAGTGTAGGGAAGAACATCCGGTGAACCATGTTTGAGAATGGTTGCATGGTTTATGTGACAATTTTCACCCAAAACCATGGCCAAATGGCACCTCTCTGTCCCATAATCCCTGCCAAAAGTTTGGTCTGCGGTCGCCAGCGACCGTCGGCCAAATTTTTGGCAGTACATTTGAGACAAAGAGCTGCCATTCGCGCCTGCCAGACGCGACTGGCCTCCCCGACGGTCGCCAGCGACTGTAGGCCAAAAATTTGGCTGGGGATTTGGGACATAGAGATGCCAATCGCGACTTCCAGACGCGACTGGCCTTCCCGATGGTCGCGAGCGACCGTAGGCAATGGTTTTGGGTGGGTATTGTTAGCCAGAAGGTTCGCCTACGGCCGCGTGTATTTCGTTTTAGTTTACATCGCTTCGTTTATCCAAAATGGCATCAATCCAACATAAAATTAACAAAATATTTTACATCGTGCGCGATTACAAATCTCGTGGAATAAAATCGTTTTTGATTACATCAATTATTGTCCTTTGTTAGATCAGTTACATGTGGTGTTTCATTCAAGTTTATTATTCTAAATGGCATAAGTTAGGCGAATTTGTTGAACCTACGGTAATATGGATATGCCTATTGACTTCCTTTGTCGGTAGCGTAGGTACCCCACGAGGGGTATAATGGCGGTAAAGGTCCATCCGGTTGAGTAGTAATCTGCGGAAAAATGTGTGGATTTAGTGAAATATATATTAAATAAGTAAAAGTGTATACGGGATAAATATAAAAGTTAGATATACTAACATTAACAAAATGACATCCATGTATGAAAGCAATCCCAACTTCTATGATCGTTGATTGACTAGCCGGTGGGCGTCCACGGATTGGTAGGTAAGACAACGACGCTTCTTGCAACACATGGTAAACCATGCACTCATACCTAGTCGCAATGACTAACCCTATGTCTGGAAATGTCATCCAATAATGGCTACTAGGGTTCGGCTTGAATTAGTCCAACCTACGTACAACATCGTCAAAAACGTTGGACAAACCATATACATCCAACCAAGATGAACAGTTATCTCTTAACTCTTTCAACAACTCGCGTCTAACATCTTCCCATCTATCCTCGTTATTGTATATTGAATGAGCTACGAAACGATATCCACATTGTCCGCCTGGAAGAACGTCCACCAACTTAGTAATATACGTATGTAGAAATGTCGGGATGCATTCCGGATACGCAGTTAACTTCCCATCTTTAACAATTTTTCTCGGCCTACCTACCTTTTTCTTTGCTAGTGGGGGTTTGGGTGGTACAATCGGAACCAATTTTGATGCGGTTGTGCTCTCTAACGTGTTAACCAGCGTACTACCTATTGAGTTTGTCGGGGTACTAGTACTAGCGGTTTGTTCAATGGGATACTCCCACGCACTAGGGTTACGTTTGGTCGATTTATCGACACCTCCTTTCGGCCGTCCTTTCGCTCTAACCGCTTCCTTAGGATCTTGAATATGACTAGTTTCGGGCTTCAAGATTTGCATTACCCGATTGATAATATGGTCTTGTTGGTCATGGCCAAAACTGAGAATAGAGTTATCTATGATGGATATTTTTTTTCAGTTCCTCCTCATGCGAGGTAGGATCTCTATGAACAATATCTAATCTTCTCCAAAATATATCCACATCTTCTACGGGAATAGACCTACAGTCTCTAGCTATAAAAGCAATCTCGCATGCGCAAGGTAAACCATGTGTTTTCCTAAGGACACATCCTCCACATGCTACCCGAGCTACTCCTATGTTTCTAGAACGTCCAATAGCAAACATCAAATGTTTTAGGCCCGCATGGGATACTTTACCTTTTAGTTCAGTCGTCAAACTACCATCAAAACCGGAAAGAGTAAGAACATAAGGGAATGTGCTTAATAAGTTAATTCTCGTCGGGTGTGCGAAAAAAAATCGGTGATCAAGTTCGAATCCTCTCTCAAACGCTCCCACGTGGAGTATCCATGATCTTTCATTTTCTTCAACAAATATTGCATTTGGGTTTGTCCCCCGTGCTCAACATCCCGATGTTTTTGGCGGAAGTTGTAGATTGCACGCATGTTCGAAATATTCCGCGTATATTGATTCTTCAAACCACTATATATCTCCCTAGGGCGGGAACCAAGGTGAGACAAATTACGGACTAGTTCCTCTTCGTCCTTTTTTAGCGTACAAGCATGGGAATTACCATCTAAGTTCACATAGGGATCGTGATTATGCGTACCATTTATAACCTCCAAACGCCATTGCATGGCTAGTACGTCAATCGGATGACCTTTTAACGCAAACGGACAATTGCATTTATTCGTACTAGTCTTCCGCTTTCTTAGAGTTTCCGGTTTCGCTTTAGATTTGTATATACTGAACCTTTCGCAAACATATTCTAACCTAGGTGTTCTTCCCCATTTCCCGCTATCATACAACTTTGTAATCGTATAATACTTTATTTTCTCCGATTCATTTTCAACAAAAGCATCCAATTCGACTTTCGTAAACAACCTATCGGTTGTGAATAATCGTGTGTAATCGGCATCCATAAACGGGCGTTGGGCAGGTTCCTCCTACAAAGTTTAACGTGTTAAATTACGGGGGGAAGGCAACTAATAGCAGTCTCCAGCGACTCATGCTTATAGCGGTCGCTGGCGACTCATGCTTATAGCAGTCGCTAGCGACTGCCCTGGTAGTGTAGTCGCATGAAGATTTGCGACTGCCCTACTGGCCAGTCGCACGATCCGGCGACGATGAAGAAGTTCGTCGCCCGTGGGTCGTGCGACTGGCCTGCAACTGGAAAAAAAAATCGCTTTTCAACAAAAAAACTCACCTCCATACGGTAGACATCCTCCTCGTCTAGTAAGTCTTCCAAAAAGACGCCAATTTCATCATTTTCCTTGGATACTACGGTTTCTTGGGTCTTCGTGCTAGATTTTGTGGGTTTGGGTTGAACAATATTGATTTTGGTTGCTCTTAGAGTTTAAAAGTAGTTATTAGGTAAGTAAATTTGCTGGGTTTAAGAGGGTTTTAGTGGGTTTCAGATTTTGGGAGAGATTTTTTGTGAAAATGGCATTTTGGTAATAAACTAGAGTGAGAAGGTTAAAATTGGAATTTCAACTTTGAATTTCAAAAAAAATGCGAGTAGAGTGAGAGATCTATCAAAATGTGTAATTTTTATAGCATGACCCTTGTAACCATTCTTTTTAATTTATATCTCTTAGTTATATATAGGGCCGCTAAGCTTATCGGTTCGAACCGGACCGGACCGCTAAGCTTTCGGTTCTAATTTTGGAACCGAACCGAACCGCTAAGCTTTCGGTTCGGTTCGGTTCCGGTTTCGGTTCGGTCCGAGTTCGGTTCGGTCCGGTCCGGTTTCGGTCCGGTTCGGTCCACTTAAAAAAATAAAATCAATTAAAAATTGATTTTTAATTTTTTTTATTAAAATAAATGATATAAAAACTAAAGTTTATAAGTTGATCTTTCATTTTCTTAAAAAATTGGTAATTAACTATTAATTTTGGTACTATAATTTATAAAAGAATATATATAATAATAATAAATAAACGATTTTAACGGTTTTATTGGTCCGATTTCTTATCGGTTCTACCGGTTTATCGGTTTTATCGGTTCGATTCCGTATCGGTTTCTTCGGTCCTATCGGTTTTATCGGTTCGATTCCTTATCGGTTCTATCGGTTTATCGGTTCTATCGGTTCGGTTCCTAACCGGTTTTTTGTTTCGGTTCCTTATCGGTTCTCGGTTTTTAGAATGGAACCGCGAACCGGACCTTTAAAATTCGGTCCGGTTCTCGGTCCAGTCCTTATCGGTCCGGTTCTCGGTTCCGGAGAACTGTCGACCGCCCTAGTTATATAAGTGAGAAAGTCTTTTAAAGTTTTATAATCAAATTAATTTATTTACACATTATTAAGTTTAATATTAAACTCAGCAAAGCGCGCAAATTTAATCCAGTAATACCTAAACTGGTAGTTTGATTTAGGTAAAATTAATATTGAGATAACTTTTCAATAAGAATAACTCCAATGGTGTATTTGATTTAGGTAAAAAAAAAATCCACTATTGTTTTGGAAAACTTTTATTTGAACTATATATTTTGTACCAAAAAATAATGTATCCCAATATTTGTATAAAGTAAAATATAAAATAATAAATGTAGAATTCATTATTTTCAATTAATTATTAATTATCAACTATCGTAAAGATTGTTACATTACATTTAATTTATAATCATTATAAATAATGGATACTATTCAACTACAATGCACAAAGAAAGAGAAAAACATGGGTTTTAACAGAAAGATGTTGTTTGCTTGCTCGATCTTACTAATTCTTGTGGCTTACCAACTAGTCGAGGAGGGCAGGCAAGGTGGTATTAGCTCTTCGCATTCCAGTCATTTTCGTCTTGTTTCAGACACTATTTCCTTTGAGTGTCGTTTAAGTTTTTTTGAGTGGATGTTTATATTATTATTATTAATTTTTATTTTTTGTTTATTTTATTATAATATGACTCGATTTATGAAATTTTATTGTTACGTTTTTTTGCTATGATAAAATTAATAAATGATGATAATTGTTGTCAATGTTTTGAATAGGATAACTTTTGTTATTAAATGCAAAAAAACTTGTTATTATTCAAAGAAAAAAATTTATATATATTTATATATATGAATTCAGTGACAGGTTGATATTTAAGATATGCCTAAAATAATATAGAATAAAATTAAGGCTAAAGTTATTTCCTCCATGTTATTTTTTATTTCCTCTATCTTTCAAACTTTCAAAAATATTAGTGACTTGCTTTTACCAAATTACTCTTATTTTTATTTCAAATTTATCACTAGATGCCATTTATCTAATAGATAGTCCTATATGAAAAAACACGGCATTAACCTAACTTTAATCCAAGATATATGATTCTACCTCTAAAATTAACCCTAAAACAAAGAACTTCAATTTTATTGAAGATTAATCATGGAAATTGAAGAACCCAAACAAAGCCGGAGAATAGCACTCAATCGACAAACAAGATAATTTAAACTTGTTTTTACGTTTTACAACTTCATAGCTTGAAAATACCTATTTCGAAACTTATTTTTTTCAGCTAAACCCGATTTTTACAGTTCTGAAAGAAAAACAACTATTTCCGAGTCGGGCATTAGGAATCAGGTGTAATTTTAAAAAACAAATGTGCATATGATTCCGAGTGGGCCACTCGGAATCAGTTGCAAGTTTTCAAAAAAAAAATGTGCAACTGATTCCGAGAGGGCCACTCGGAATCAGTTGCAAGTTTTCAAAAAAAAATGTGCAACTGATTCCGAGAGGGCCACTCGGAATCAGTTGCAAACTTTTTGTCCTATTAAAAACATCATCCGAATAACAAAAAACATCATCTGATAAACAAAAAACATAATTCGATTAAAAAAAACATCATCCGATAAACAAACAACAACATCCGATAAACTAGTATGATCATCTGATAAAATTTAAGAAAAAATTACACCATCAAGTTTTCTGAAATTTTTTGTATGCATCGAGCATGTGATTTCGAGTGGGCATCTCGGAATCACATGCTCGATGCATTTAAAAAATTGCAGAAAACTTTTCCAAACCAAACCCTAATCGAAAATGAAAAAGCAAAGAAAAATGAAGAAATCATACATTTTCCAAGCCTTCTATCTTCTCTCTTCGAATGGTTTTGTGAAGAATGGGTTTTCTTCACCAAGCTTCTCTCTCTTTTGTGAAGAATGGATTTTATTCTCCAAGCTTTTTCACTCTCTTCAATTTGTAAAGTACTGGTTTTGTTGTTTTGTAAAGTACTGATTTTGTTGTTTTGAATGGGTAATGGTATGTGAGGGTAATGGTTTTTTAAGAAAAATGAGTATAAGGGTAAATGTGTATTTTCCTTTATGGAGGAAATAACAACATGGTGGTTTTTTCAAATTATGGGGGAAATAATAATTTTGATAGGGGAAATAGCTTTGGCCTAAAATTAATAAGTGTACCAAAAAGTTCATCTTAGATAGTCTTAGATAATGTATAATTATTTTTAATAAAATATACCACAAAGTTGAATGAAAACCCAAAACATAAAATCGAAAAATAACAAATATAACAATATTAAATGCTAAAAAAAACAACAATAAACAATAAATAAAAAATAACAACATATAAATTAAAAAATTAGCCAAAATCTTTTAATGATTTTTGATTGGAAAGCAGAGAAAGAGAAATCATTGTGTTGATCTTTTATTAGAAATGCACAAAAATGGTTGCTTTTATATTGATTATTCGGAGAAAATTTAATATTTTTGAGTTGTCTTTTATTGGTTTTTTAGAGACTAGGGTTCTGTAGGAGGGACTAATAAAATAAAATAAAAAACTGATTGTGAGTAATTTTTTATATATCAACCAAATTTTTGAAAATCAAATATCATGTAATAATATTTTTCATATGTATTATGGTTGAAAGCATAACTAAAAGAATACAATTTAAAAATTTATTTAATAATTAAAATATTAAAAAAAATAATGTAGAAAAAGTAATGTGACCATTTTTCCTTTACCCAATTTTGGAAACAAAAATTAAATACCATAATATAATATAATGCCTTCTTTGGTAGATTTTGGCTATGAAAGATGCATGCAATATCCTTAACGGTTCACCAATGTTTGAAATTTTCACTTGGAAATCAATTAGGGGTGGTTCGGAGCAGGGAAAAATAGGCTAAAGAATGTGATGTAGCCCAGAAAATCCAAAGAAAAGCCTTTTTAATTTTATTTTATTTTATTCAAATATCTTATGTATTTAAATCAAATCTAATTATATTAAAATTTGATTTGATTTTATTTTAATACATTACCTTGTATTCTAATTTAGAGTCTTGAGAAGTTATTATATAAAGCCTCATATGCCTTAAGTTATTTTAAGTTTTTGGAATAATATATTTTTTATATCTGAAAATTTGAGGTTTTGTTACCCTTGGATTAGGGTTTCATCATGTTACCTTTGAATTAGGATTTCATCTATCGTTGCTTCTTCTTCAACTTGCGATGCGTCATCAGTTTGGTATCAGAGCCTCAGTTCTTGCTATGGGGAAGCATGTTTCTAAAGCTTGATTATTCTTATTCAAGGTTTAAAGAAGAAAACAACCCACATGGTCATGAAGATCGGGAAGATCGTTTGAGTATGAGGGGGCATACCAACCGTTTCAATGAAGATCGTATTGACCGATTAGTAAAGGAGTTTAAATTGGCTACCAATCGTCGAATCAAGGTAAAAACTTCTTATCGAGATGTTGTCTCATGCTATGAAAAAGTTTTCAAAATCATTTATTTTCATCAACTGGACATGGGGATGTTGTCTTCACGCTATGAAAAGGTTTTCGAAATTATTTTTTTCATCAACCGGATGGCTTCAATGTGAATTCGAATAAGGAACACTCGAGAAGAATTTATCTTATTCCGATAAGTTCAACAATTGTAATCTCCAATGTAACAATTGAATAAAATAAAATATATAATTTGGGTTCTTGATGGTGATGGTGCTGTGAATTCGAGGACAAATTTTTGTACCAGAAAGTCCAAACAAAAGCCTTTTTAATTTTATGGTGTATAATTCAAATATCTTATGTATTTAAATCAAATCTAATTATATTAAGATTTTATTTGATTTTATTTTATTTTAACACATTACCTTGTATTCAAATTTAGGGTCTTGAGAAGCTATTATATTAAACCTTTATCCCTTAAGCTATTTTAAGTTTTGGAATAATATTTTTTTTTATCTCTGAAAATTTCAGGTTTTGTTACCCTCCCTTGGATTAAGGTTTCATCATGTTACCCTTGAATTAGGGTTTCATCTATCGTTGCTTCTTCTTCAATTTCCGCCGCGTCATGAGAATTTTATATCACTTTTGTTGCTCCAAAGTCTTTCGAGAATATGACAACCTAGAAGGAATAAAAATTACTTGATTATTCTTTGGGATCCAAGTGAAACAGATGATCCAAGGAAGACTCCTAGTGCTATTGATCCAATTGAAGATGTTGAATTACATAGTTTAGTAGATGGGAAATTGTTAGAATTGAAGCTAGATTGCCATCAGAATTAATAAAAAAATAATTATCTTTCTTATCTAAAACTTTGCATGTATTCGCCTGGTGCAATAAAGATGTGATTGGTGTACCGGCTATTGTTATTTGTCAGAAGTTATGTGTTCAATCCAATGTGGGCCTAGTAATTCAAAGAAGAAGATCTTTTTCCAAAGAGAAATTTGAATTCATTGTTAAAGAGGTCGACATATTGACCAAAGTAGGAAATATTCGAGAATCTTAGTACCCCTATGGACAGCAAATCCGGTGCTCATAATGAAGAAGAATGGTAAATGACGAATGTATATCGATTTCACAGATCTCAATAGAGTATGTCCTAATAATCCTTCCGAGTTCCTCGAATAGATCAATTGGTGAATTCTAATTTGGGAAATAAGTTGTTATTTTTTGTAGATGTCTTTGTAAGGTACAATCATATATAGATGGATCCCAAGGACCAGGATCATACTACATTTATCACTGACACGGGGCTTCACAGTTATAAGGTAATGTCATTCGACTTAAAGAATGATGGGGCTACTTACCAACATCTAGTGTATAAAGAATTTGCCAACCAGATTGGGAGAAATATAGAAATGTACATGATGGTAAAAATTCCAAGGGAGGAGGATCATTTACCCGATCTCCGTGAAACTTTCTCTAATTTGGAAGCCATTAAGTTAAAGTTGAATCTATAAAAGTGTACCTTTGGATTACGATCTGGAAATGTTATGGGGTACATCATTAATGAAAAATGGATCCAGGTTGAGCCATCGCTATTAAATACATTGTTAACTATGGATCCTCTTCGATCCACCAAAGAAGTTTAAGTATTATCTGGAAGGTTGGAAGCCTTAAATATGTTTATTTTAAGATCATGAGATTAATGTGCACAATTTTTCCAAGTATTGAGAAACGCAAAAAATTTAAATATCCCCAAAGTGTGATAAAACATTAACCGAAATCAAAAACATTTATCTACCCCTAAAAATCTGTTCAAACCGGCCATCAGAGAAAGACTCTACGTGCATTTAGCGATATCAAATTATGTCGTAAGTGCAGTGTTAGTTCAGAAGATTGATAATTACCCTCGCTCAGTTTATTATGCTAGCAAGAGTTTGTTAGATGCTGAGAAAATATATCTCAAGTTGGAAAAGTTGGCATTGGCCTTGGTAATAGCGGCTACGAAGATGAGTGCTTATTTTCAAGCGCATTCCGCCATAGTTCAAACTTATTTTCCACTTAAAAACGTATTATAAAAAACAGATATATTGGGTCGAATGACCAAGTGGTCTACGGAATTTGAAAGCTATGATATTGATTTTTCTCCTTGAACAATGATCAAAGCTCAGGATGTAGCATACTTCTTGGTTGAGTTCCATTAGAAGAGGTCCTATGAAGAATTGTTTATTCAAAATCATGGAGAAGAATGGCTAATTCATACAGATGAAGGATCTAGCATAATAGGTTGTGGGGCAGGAATTTGCTTACTTTTGCCTTTCGGATATTCAATGTACCAAGCTCTACACTTTGGTTTTAAGGCATCAAACAATGAAACAAATAAGCTATAACAGGTTTAAAGCTTGCTCAAATATGTGGCCCCAAATGGTCTGTAACATTGATTCCTCTATAATTATAATATTAGTTATTTGCATGGTTGTTTCTTCATTGATGGTCTCTTCCTTTTCTTCTGAAATATCCACTGTTCTGATTTTTATGATTAATATTATTTGGTGCGTTGTTTTATGCATTATTAGTTATGTAGTTCGTTATTGCAAGGCTTAAGTTAGTCATTGAATGCTGCATTTTATTTAATTGGTGAACCTACTATCAAATGTTAAGAGAGTGTCTTGAAAGTCTAACCAATTCTTCATCTCTTTATTAGCTAGACTAAATTGAATAGCGGCATAGTATGATTATAGTCCTGCTAGAACTTGTGATACTAAGTCAGGTACTGAAATAGAGCAGTGTGCTAGGTTAGATTGTATGCAAACACTTTCATCTTACTTGGGTATTTTTTTATATTGTTGTTTCCTTTCCTCGTCATATGAAATTCATATATATAATAGGTAATTCTTAACCTATTTTTAAGATCTATATATTATAATCACAACTTCCAAAAACCTTTGGAAGTTTATACTTCCATAAATTGAGGACCGTTTTTGGGGCCATATAGATGTACAACCACCCGAAGAGTATCTTATATTTGGCTATCCAGTCTTCAAAATAAATGTTTTCAACATTATTACAAGTTGGTCCGGTGACTAGCTTAGGATGGCATGGTATATCTACATTGATGAACTCTCGTAACTTGTTACCTCTAATTACTCGAAATCATAGTCTTCCAAGACAAAAAAAAATATTTTTTTCTAAATTAATGTTTTTAAATTCATTTATTTATTTGGTGGTATTTGTTGCTTGAGAGGATATCAACACTGTAGTATCCAGTCCCTAGAGATTCTGAGCTTAAAACAGTAAATCAAGGTTGGTCATAGTTAAGAACCAAGAAGAAGAGATGTCTACGATATAGTATAGAGAATTTCATTTATGTTATTTCATTCTCTTAATTTGCTACATTTATGATACATTTTTATATGAAATAGAATATTTGATATATGGGTAACATAATGTTTTTACACATGTTATTATTATCAAATTTGGTTTACAAGTATTTCGGCTTAAGTGAGACCAATCCACCAGACGCAAGAGGAGCTTATGTCTGTTATATGTCTACCTGATCTATCACAAGAGTCGGGATATAAAAAACTTACCTTCTTCTCATTGTTTAGTTTAACCTAAACCATAGCCTCTTTCTTCTCGACTCACACTTCAACACATGCACCTTATTTACCATTTTTTTTACCTATGACCATTGTCTAACCTTAGGAATCGAGACCCACATCTCTTGACTTCCACCCTGAAACAAAGGAGAGAAGTCCCGAGACCAAGTTTGTCATGTAGTAACAAAAAAAGAGCATGAGATAGAGGTTTTATGAGTAGATCAGCCACATGGTCGTTCAGGGAACATACCTAATGTCCACCAACCTTGTACAACTTGGTCCGTAAAAATTAAATTTCTAATTTGATACGCTTAATCCGGTCATGGAAAACAGGATTGGAAGCCAGTTAGTTGGCTCCAAGGTTATCACACCTGATAACCATAGCGCGTATGAGAGTAAAACCAAGCTCTTGAAACTTACACACAGCCAAATCATCTCAGATAAGATATTAACTAAAGATCGACACTCATTCTCGGTGCTAGAGCATGAGATAACTCATTGCTTATTAGGGGAACAGAAGACAATCAATCTTTTGCACAGTTGTATTAAATTGAATTAGTATACAAATAATCTTTTGCACAGTTCTATTAAATTAATCATGGCAGTGTTCTATGAACCTTCATACCTATTCAGTGACAACTATTAGCGTTATGTATGACACACTTAACGTTTTTACCAAACTGGTATCATACTCTAGGCTTAAAAACTTTAACTTGTCAATGGTTTCCAATTAAGTTAAACATGAGCGTAGAAGTTCTAAATTATATATTTAAATTATATGTGTTATATTCATTATCTTGACATAAGAACAATTTGCATATAATTTTTTTTTAAAATTGAATGAAGACTTGTATTGATCTTCATACACCTAATTTTTTATTTTATTTACCCTTGATAAATCTAGCAATTATATGAATAATCATAATAATCAAGGGTCAACATTATTAACTAATAAGTCGGCATCTTTTTGAGAAATATGACCTATACGCCTATGATAAATGTCTACTTATATGTCCCAAAATTATATTTTACTATATAATATATAAATATGAATAACATCATTGCAAAATGTAGCTATATATATTGTATACAACTTATATATTTTACAAATGCTCAATGCATAAGTTTACCATTGTTGTACAGATTTCATACCATTAATTATTTTTTTGGTAATTTTAATGTGTCTTCAAATAAAGATAAACTATAAAAGTTGCAGTTGTATCAATCCATCAAACATTTATAATAACTGAAATTAAATTGAAATGAAGACCAAACCAAATGTATAAAAGCAACTTTATGTCTAAGCAAAGTCTCAATAATTTCACCGTCCTTCTAAATTTGTTATATATCTTTTAGAAGAAATTCAACAATAGTGGTAATAACTACATAACCTTTTAAAATATACAATTTAGTACAGCTAAATTGTATAATAAATTTGATTGTATTTAGAGAATTTTACTACTTAAATCACGTAATTGGTCAAAACTGAATCATTTTCCCTATTATTGTTCAACTTTGATATTATAACCAAACAACTAATCTCATCTTAACTACTCTGAGATGACAAAATGTAAAGTGTATATATAATAATGAATACATCATTAAAGGTCAATAAAGAACTAAATGTCTGAAACTTGACCATCTGATAGAACTATAGGCTTGATAGCCTCATAAAATTCATCATTGTTCTTTGCTACTTTAATTTACACCACTTTAAGATTTAACAAATTTGGATAAATCTGAAAAACTAAAGCATTAACAATGTATATTTATGAAGGGAAAATTGTAAGTACATTAATCATCTTCTTAGTTAATTTGATATGGTATGATTAAATAATACGTCATAGACCATCAGCACACTTATACGACTGGATCTTACCTTCCTTACTACAACCACCTTAACCTCTGCCATAATTTTAGATTAAAATAATTTTTTTTATCTATTATGAAAAGTATCATAGAATTTTTAATGAACAAGTATTACAGGTATATCCACAGTAAAGTCTGTTCTCTTATATACGAGTTATAGTTGATGAGGTCAAATTTCTTTGAGTGCAATAATTATTAGTTAGGTCGCATTTCTTCAAGGGGAGGCGGTGTAATTTAGACCCAAAACAAAAATCATACTGACTAAGCATCTTTACCTTTTAACTCAACTATGTGTTAGTTGTATCTTTACTTATGAAGTATCATAATTAATGGTTTATGGGCTTTGAGATTATGGTTTTTGTTCCATATTCATAACCCGACCCGGTTGGCTCATGGACCCAAAGTTAGACTATAAATACTAAAAAGAACAACATTTAAGAGAGTTGAGACTTTGTCTCTCTAAGAATTACACATAGCAGCTCAGTTATCTCTCTTCCTTCCATTCTAAACTTGATATCTCATCTAAACAATTACATAAATACCTTCTGACTAAGTTTTATCCTCGCCAAATTGGCGACCATGGTGGGAGCAGTATAGTAAAGTACCCAGATAACAATATCCAAAACCTAATGTATGCAGTTAACCTTCAAAATTCTTTGGAGCATGGAGAGTGATAGGAAAATAGACCCCCACCCCATCTTGCAATGATCAGCTGACTTTAATATAGATCGTTTCCTCGATGATCAATTCGCTCTAAAATCCGAGCTTAGGATTTTTGTCACTCCCAAAGAGGATCATATGTTTAGCCAATGACATTATTGGAGGCAGTCGTTGTTGTCTTTGAAAATCCTCTCGGAACATATACCTAGGCGTTTTAAGAGTTCAAAAATGGAGAAATATGATGAGAGCCAAGCCTTGATAATCATCTTGAGAAATTTAAAAAAATTATGATGAGCTTTGATGATGATGACAAGATCTTGTGCAGAGAAGTTTCTCAAAATTTCAAGCTTAGCACCTTGAAACGGTATAATAGATTACCGTCAAGATCAATCAAGAATTTCGACATGTTTTATTGGAATTCTGAAGGTAATTTGTATGAAATAAAGAACTTAAAATGAATAGAGATACAAAATATCCAAGTGAATCTTTAAAAGATTACACCAACCATTTTGCCAAAACTAAATATGGGTTGACAGATTGCTTTGAACTGGTAGTCATAACTGCACTTCAAAAAAAGTTGTTAGCTGGAAAATTGGCTAATTCACTAACCTGAAAAGGAATTGACCTGGGGTGGCTTGTTAAACAAGTTTGGAAAACAAAAGATAATGTAAGAAACCAAGAGATTGAGGCATCCTCATCAGTATAGACCTGCCACTTCAGCCCATATCCCACAAGCTAGTAGAGATTTATAAGTTACAGGCATCAATGAACCGAAAGACTCCAGGCAGGATTCTCATCAGCCAAGACAGAGCCAGTCTATTTAGGGGCAACAATCTAGGTCTGGAGGGAATCAATAGGTCCATTCTAGTTATTCCGCAGAACTAATTGAAAATATGGCTACCATTTATTATAAGACCAATAATGTTATGCAATTTCGAAGGCCTGCACCTACCGAAACTCAGAGAGAAAATCAAAACACATGATTTTGCAGGTATCAAAATAATGTCGAACATGACATTAAGGATTGTATCTTTATTTTTAAAAGACGCAATCGTTAATCAAGATCACAACCAAATACAAGTGGGACTTAGGTTGTATCACCTGTTTTCTGAAGGTAAAATATAGAAGATCATACACAAGAGAGTATAATGGTAATTATTGAGAAATTTGATGTGGATTCAGAATAATTGGATCTTGATCCGGATCGGGGTCCAATAAATGTGGTGCTAAATATACTGGAAATGTTTCCAAGTTTTGTGGCTTCATCAAATCATTAACTATTTTTGGAGTAGATACAATGACTACACCTTCGAGTTGTTCCAGTAAAAGGCATGTGGTTAGTTTGACTACGCAATTGGAAAGGAGAATGTATTCACATCTCTACCGAAATCATATTCATTTCATAGTATCTGATGAACATGACTTAAGAAATATCATAGACCCACATAAGGATGCTGCAGTGATATGGGCATCTATTGCGGGCACTGAAACCCAATAAATCTTGATTGATACTTATAGCTCATCTAATATATTTTTTATGTGTACCTTTGAATAGATGGAGAACCCATCCGTCATACTCTGATCGAATAAAATTATAGTAAGTTTTACAGGCAACTTCACTGATGTTATTGGGGAGTTTATATAGGAGGAAAATCTTGGCAAATGACCATTTAAGAAAATGGTCAGAGTATTATATGTGGTGGTAGACTATTAAACCTCTTATAATGCCATATTTTGTAGATTTTGGCTATGAAGGATGCATGCAATATCCTTAACGGTTCACCAATGTTTGAAATTTGCACTTGGAAATCAATCATGGGTGGTTTAGAGCTGCGAAAAAGAGGCTAAAGAATGTTATATCACTGCTTTTGCTCCAAAGTCTTTCAAGAATATGACAACCAAGAAGGAATAAAAATTACTTGATCATTCTTTGGGATCCCAGTGAAACAGATGATCCAAGGGAGACTCCTAGTGCTATTAATCCAATTGAAGAGGTTGAAGTACATAGTTTAGTAGATGGGAAAATGTTAGAATTGAAGCTACATTGCTATCAGAATTAATAAAAAATTATTATCTTTCTTATCTAAAACTTTGCATGTATTCGTTTGGTGCAATAAAGATGTGATTGGTGTACCAGCTATTGTTATTTGTTAGAAGTTATCTGTTCAATCCAATGTGGGCCCAGTAATCCAAAACGAAGATCTTTTTCCAAAGAGAAATTTGAAACCATTTTAAAAGAGGTCGACATATTGACCAAAGTAGGAAATATTCGAGAATCTTAGTACCCCTATGGACAACAAATCCGGTGCTCGTAATAAAGAAGAATGGTAAATGAAAAATGTATATCGATTTCACAGATCTCAATAGAGCATGTCCTAATGATCCTTCCCAGTTCCTCGAATAGATCAATTGGTGAATTCTACTTGAGGAATTAAGTTGTTATTTTTTGTAGATGCCTTTGTAGGATACAACCATATATAGATGGATATGAAGGACCAGGATCATACTACATTTATCACTGACATGGAGCTTCACTGTTACAAGGTAATGTTATTCGGCTTAAAGAATGATGGGGCTACTGACCAGCATCTAGTGAATCAAGCGTTTGCCAACCAGATTGAGAGAAATATAGAAATGTACATGATGGTAAAAATTCCAAGGGAAGAGGTTCATTTACACGACCTCCCTGAAACTTTCTCTAATTTGGAAGCCATTAAATGAAAGTTGAATCTATAAAAGTGTACATTTGGATTACGATCTGGAAATGTTATGGGGTACATCATTAATGACAAAAGGATCCAGGTTGAGCCATCGCTATTAAATGCATTGTTAACTATGGACCCTCTTCGATCCACCAAAGAAGTTTAAGTATTGAGTGGAAGGTTGTAAGCCTTAAATATGTTTATTTTAAGATCATGAGATAAATGTGAACAATTTTTCCAAGTATTGAGAAACGTAAAAAATTCAAATATCCCCAAAGTGTGATAAAATATTAATTGAAATAAAAAACATTTATCTTCCCCTAAAACTCTATTCAAACTGGCCATCAGAGAAAGAGTCTACGTGCAATTAGCGATATCAAATTATGTCGTAAGTGCAGTTTTAGTTTGGAAGATTGGTAATTACCCTCGCTCAATTTATTATGCTAGCAAGAGTTTGTTAGACGCTGAGAAAAGATATCTCAAGTTGAAAAAGTTGGCTTTGGCCTTGGTAATAGCGGCCACGAATATGAGTTCTTATTTTCAAGCGCATTCCACCATGGTTCAAACTTATTTTCCACCTAAAAACGTATTACAAAAAACAAATATATTGGGTCGAATGACCAAGTGGTCTATGGAATTGGGAAGCTATACTATTGAATTTTCTCCTTGAACAGTGATCAAAGCTCAGGCTGTAGCATACTTCTTACTTGAGCTCCATTAGGAGATGTCCTATGAAGAATCGGTTATTCAAAATCAAAGAGAAGAATGGGTAATTCACACAGATGAAGGATCTAGCATAATAGGTTGTGGGGAAGGAATTTGTTTACTTTCGCCTTTCGGATATTCAATGTACCAAGCTATACACTTTGGTTTTAAGGCATCAAACAATAAAAAAAAAGCTATATCAGATTTAAGGCTGGCTCAAACATGTGGCCCCAAATGGTATGTAACATTGATTCTTCTATAATAATAATATTAGTTATTTGCATTGTTGTTTCTTTATTGATGGTCTCTCCCTTTTCTTTTGAAATATCTATCGTTCTGATTTTTATGATTAATATTTTTTGGTGCTTTTTTTCTTCATTATTAGTTATGTAGTTCGTTATTGCAAGGCTTAAGTTAGTCATTGAATGTTGCATTTTATTTAATTGCTGAACCTAATCTCAAATGTTAGGAGAGTGGCTTGAAAGTCTAACCAATTATTCATCTCTTTATTAGCTAAACTAAATGCAATAGGGGTATAGTATGATTATAGTCATGCTAGAACTTGTGATACTAAGTCAGGTGCTGAAATAGAGCAGTCTGCTAGGTTAGATTGTATGCAAACACTTTCATCTTACTTGAGTATTTTTCTATATTGTTGTTTCCTTTCCTAGTCATATGCAATTCATATTTATAATAGGTAATTCTTAACCTATTTTTAGGATCTATAAATTATAATCAAAACTTCGAAAGACCTTTGGAAGTTTCTACTTCCATAAGTTGAGGACCGTTTTTTGGGGCCATAAAGTTGTACAACCACCTAAAATTATCTTATATTTGTCTATCCACTCTTCAAAATCAATGTTTTCTACATTATTACAATCTGGTACGATGACTAGCTTAGGATGGCGTGGTATATCTACATTGATGAATTCTCGTAGCTTGTTACTTCTAATTACTGGAAATCATAGTCTTCCAAAACAAAAAAAATATATTTTTGTCTAACATAATGTTTCTAAATTCATTTATTTGTTTGTAGGTATTTGTTGCTTGAGAGGATATCAACACTGTAGTATCCAGTCCCTAGAGATTCTGAGCTTAAAGCGGTAAATAAAGGTTGGTCATAGTTAAGAACCAAGAAGAACAGATGTATACGATAGAGTATAGAGAATTTTATTTGTGTTATTTCAATCTCTTAATTTGCAACACTTATGATACATTTTTATATGAAATGGAATATTTTCTATATGTGTAACATTATGTTGTTACGCATGTTATTGTTATCAAATTTGGTTTACAAGTATTTGGGCTTAAGTGAGACCAATCCACCAGACGCAAGAGGAACTTAGGCTTTTTTAATATGTCTACCCGATCCATCACAAGAGTCAGCATATAAAAAACGTACCTTCTTCTCCTTGTTTAGTTTAACCTAAACCATAACCTCGTTCTTCTCGACTTACACTTCAACACAGGCACCTTATTTACCATTGTCTTTACCATGACCATTGTCTAACCTTAACAATCGAGACCCACCTTTCTTGACTTCCTCCCTGAAACAAATGAGAGGATTCCCGATACCAAGTTTGTTACGCAAGAACAAAAAACGAGCATGAGATAGGGGTTTTGTGAGCAGATCAGCCACATGGTCGTGCGAGGGAACATACCTAATGTCCACCAACCTTATACCACTTGGTCCGGTACAAAATAAATTTCTAATTTGATACGCTTAATCTGGTCATGGAAACCCGAATTGGAAGCCAGTCACTTGGCTCCAAGGTTATCACACCTGATAACCATAGCGCATAGGAGAGGAAAACCAAGCTATTGAAGCTTATACACATCCAAATCCTTTCAGATAAGATATTAACTAAAGATCGACACTCATACTCGGTGCTAGAGCACGAGACAACTCATTGCTTATTAGAGGACCAGAAGACAATCAATCTCTAAAGAAAACACAATACCCTCAACTAATCGGCAATCATCCAAGGAGGCAGTCCAATAAGCGTTAATAAACCTAATGAGCTGATGAGCATCACTGGGTTTGATATATAGCCCCAAGGAAGAAGTCCCAGATAAGTGCCTCATAATCCTTTTTGCATATTGTAAATTAACATTCATCGGACATTGCTGGAATTGAATCCTCTTGTTGATTATAAATGTAATGTCAGGATGAGTGTAAAGAATATATTGCAATGATCCTAACCCACACTGAGGGACTTACATGCATTAGAGTGAAACACGAATTGGCAGTGTATAATCCCTCTCTAGCAAGTAAGTGTTGAATATACTTTTTTGAGTCAAAAACTTTCCTGATTTATCCCTATAGACTTCAATGCCTAAGAATATTCTAAGACAACCCATGTCTTTAAGAGAAAATTCACACTTGAGTCTCTGAATAAACTTGTTCAAATAAGAAATAGTATTTCATGTGACTATAATGTCATCAACGTAGACAAGGAGAATAATAGACCTTTTTAGTCATTATAGAGAGCATAGAGCAATTTTCTCTTGAATTTTAAAAACCCGACAAAAGCATAGTGTCCTTGAGCTTGGAGAACCAACCACGAGGAGCCTGCTTTAAACCAAGCAATTCCCTGTGCAAGTGATACACATGAGAGGGATACTTAGTATCCACAAACCCCTCAGGTTGCACTATAAAAACCTGTTATTTTTAAAACACCATTTAAAAAGGCATGGTTAATATCCAATTGCCTTATATCCCAGCCTTTAGAGATAACTAGGTTAAAACCAATTTTATAGTAGATGCCTTGATTACTGGACTACAAGTCTCAGTAAAATCAATACCACGTTTCTGATAGAAGCTTTTAGAAATAAGCCTGGCTTTACAACGTTGAACATACCCATCAGGGCTGTATTTCATCTTATACACCCAATTCCAACCCACCAAACTCATATTATGAGTATAGGGAACCAAAGAACATGTATGATTTTCTATTAGAGCATCATAATCAGTTTTCATAGCCTGGGCCCATTTGGAAACGCTCATAGCTTCAGAGAATTTAGTAGGTTCCTTGTCACTAATAGTAGGCTCAATGGTAACACCTGAGTAAATAACCTTTGGTTTAGAAATTCTTGTTTTGGCTATAATGGTCATATGGTGGTTATTAGGAAAAGTTTTTGGTTGAGATTGATTATTAGTATTATCAAAAGGTAGGTCAATAAATTAACTGATGTTCTTGTATTGGTTGTGTGACCAGGATGTTTGGCAATTGGATGGCCCTAGAATGATTATTTAAAGGAATTGTTTGATATGTCTGCAAGCAGCTGAACTGAAATGTAAGTTTTGTCATGGTAAATAATCTATTCTAGTTTTAGTTTGATGATAATATTTAGTTTGTGAATTGTTATTGGTACAATCACTAGGGTGCCCAGTTAGGGAGTCTGGGAATGCTTCATGTAGATTAGAAGGCTAGGCTGGTGGATAAGGGTTTACATAAAATAAGGGTATTGATTTCAATGAGATATTTTTTTCAGTGTTGAAACAACCCTCGATTAGGATTTTGTTGTCAATTATTTCTAGGTTTTATCTAGATTTAGATCAAATTGATGTTACTACTTCCTTATTACATGGTGAATTAGAAGAGCCAATTTACATAAGATGGCCGAAAGGGTTTGAAGAATTGAAGAAATGAGATGTGTGTTTGTTGAAGAGACCTCTTTATGGGTTAAAACAGTTGTTGATGCAGTAGAATAGAAGAATTGATTCTTTTATGAGCTCCATCAAGTATATCCAATGCTGATATAAACTTTTGTATTCTAAGATATGGAAATACACATGGCGAGACAAATCTTATTGCTATTATACATGTAAGATATCTTATAGCCGGAGGAGATAGAAAAATTATTGAAATTGTGAATACTTAACTGAAATAAGATTTTGAGATGAATAACATGGGAAGAGGCTAAGAAGATACTTACAAATTAAGATCAAGAGGAACATGCTGAATGGGTATCCATTTATTTTAACAGGAATACATACATAAGATTCTTTGGAATCTTGGAATGTCTACCGACCAAAGAGGTTGAAAATCCCATTGGTGTGTTACAATCGGAAAGTCATGTTAACATGTACTCAAGTGGCTTATAAGA
Organism: Limnanthes douglasii subsp. nivea; assembly: GCA_036936605.1. Lineage (NCBI taxonomy): Eukaryota > Viridiplantae > Streptophyta > Magnoliopsida > Brassicales > Limnanthaceae > Limnanthes > Limnanthes douglasii. Next base: position 123,137 of record JAUPFV010000146.1, read on the forward strand.
TACTTGAATGGTTTCACGAAAGCTAGGTTGTGTTACGGTCCGAATAATACGGCTCATATAGTCCTAAGAAGGTATGTGGACTATGATTATACTGGCTACCTTAAAACAAGAAATTTTACTCTGGCTTATCTGTTTAATGTGCTTGGATGAATAGTTAGCTGGTTTTTTTTCATACAAAAGGTCGTTGCATTGTCATCTATGGAATCTGAATATATGGCTATTATGGAAGCGATGGATGGAAATATTTGGTTGAAGGGTTTCTTTAGTGAAATCAGTGGTATAGAGGAATATGTGATTATATTATATGATAATACTATTGTTCTTCATTTAATAAAAAGTCTAAACTTCTATAAGCGAACTAAGAACGTGCATATCAAGTTGCACTTTATCCAAGATATGATCGACAGAGAGCAAGTGAACATAGAAAATATTACTAGAGTGGAAAAACCTTCAGATGTTGTAACCAAGGTATTACCAATTTCAAAGTTCATGAAATGGATAAGACTTGTGAAACTCTGTTATGTGGGTGAAATGGTTTCTAAAGAGTATAACATCGATTTGAAAGGATGATTGATTTATTATAAGCATAGGTGGATAATTTTTAAGTTTAGGCTAGAAGTAATTCGAGAATAGAATATTTTGTTGAACATTATTTATGGTCGAATATGGACAACCGAAGACACGTAGAGGCATAAATTGTTTGAATCTCTCAAGCATGAGATGGTGTCAAGACTTAAGTGCAAAGATGTTTTCTAGATCATATGGGTAAGATATGTCAAAGGAAATGATAATGTCACTGCAAAAGACCGAATGAGCAGACTGATCATCTGCAACGTCGAAGGAAAATGCATGGTTGTCGATTGGACTTTTGAAAATACCTAGAACACTAAATGTATGAATTTATGGTTAATCGCATCCTTTAATCATATAATTGATCAATCAAGGCGTGCTTCATGGGACAAAAGGTATAAGCAGTCATTTCAGGCATGGTGTCCTATTTATATTAGTGTGAGTCTTGTCTTATGCGTTGGTCGGTCTAACCAAATAAGGAAAATGGTTATCATGCACTATTAGGAAAAGAGTGAAGTATTATGTATATCATTGATCATCTATAAGTAGTGAAGAGTTGGGTATGAACCCAGAGTTCTGTGTGAAAGCAGTTGAGAGATTTAAGGAGAAAAACTAGAAGCTTTTGACTTTAGTTGGGGTAGAAGATAAACAATTAAATATACATGATAAAATCCATAGTTATTTTGTAAGCTGCAATTTATTTTTAACACAAAAGAATGGTTGAGTATATAGTATTTGAGATAATCTTCTTGTGACCTCCTATGTAAAAACGTTATGTCTGTTACCCGTGGATGTAGGATTTCTTCAATATTTGAACCATGTTAAATATTTATTGTGTGTGTGATTAGGTTTACATTATTGTTTTTTTTTCTTTTGGGCATTGTCTAAGCTTTGAGTACGAGATAAAGCTGTGTGGATCTTATGTTTCTTATTGCAGATTTAATACTTCTAACAAACAGGTTTTGGTTGGAGCGATTGAGCTTCGGCTAACACTATCCAACAATCGGTCGTTGCAGATCTTGGGTGTTGTTGATTATTCTGAAATAAGGTCATTGTTTAGGAGGAGTTACCTAACAAATACAGATGTAATTCATTCTACATATACTGTTATCGATAAAGTTGAACACATGATATTAATTTTTACCATATCCTTTAACATATAGTTTTGTTTCTTCACTACTACATAAGTATTAGGCTAACCCAATATCATATACTAAGAAACTATTTTGAATTTAGCTATGAAATTTTATAAATACTCTACGATATATCTCATATGGATCGTCATATCTCTCATAGTATTACCAACACGATAAGATTTGTTGCACTTAATGTTTTACCAAACTATTTTTTAACCTCAACTTAAAAAATGTAAATGTGTCAATGATTTCATATTTTTTTGTAAATTAGATACAAATAATTGTAACACAAAAAATCGTCATCTATGAATGGTATGAAACACAGTTGATTTTTCGATGATATTGTATAAAAAGGTTACAAATATGTTGATGGGCCTATTTTATAACCTTTTGTCTGTAATTTTTTTATATGATAAATATGACATAAATAAATTAAAAGGTGACCATATGATATCCCAAATCTTACCTTTTAATTCATATTCGAGACAACTAAACCTATAAACAAACAGATAAACAGGAGAAAAACTATTACTAGACTCCTGGTTTCCTCCAATCCGTCACCAGAATAAAATAAAAATTAAACACGTTGGTTCTGCTGCGACAAGTGAGCTAGAGGTGATGGTATAAGACTATTTCATATTGAAATATTTTTTGTGGTTCTCCAAAGATCTCAATCGAATAAAGTCATAATTTTATTTAGAACAAGAGAAAGATATTATGTTTCTTTATCTTCGGAAACATAACCAAACATATAGTCGACCAAAAATATTTTTCCAAAGTGTAACAACATTTCAACTGTCCAAAAAAACGGTTGAGAATTTTATGATAAAACAACTACTTTTGAAAATTAAATTTTAAATGAATTTTCAGAATAGCAATTACAATCAGAATAACCCCAACCAGTGACTCTATCCTTTGGACCTTGCGAACGTTTCTCGCCCGTTGGACCCTGCCCGAAGGTGCTGCCCCCAGATCCCGTAAGGGGCTACCACCGCTTAACCCTACTAATCATAGTATCATCTAGAAAGTGTGTACTTCGCACTCTCCAACTTGTTCGATAAAGTATCATAACTACATTGGACGGGTAGTAAATATAATTACACTAAAATATCTAACAACTCTCTTGTATTTTAGTGAAATTCATGATGAACTAAATCAAAATCACAACAAATAAGAAGTTTATACATAAACGAAATATTGTGACAATTGAATTTTATATTAGTACATTACACATTTCAAATATTTGAATATCAAGGTATTACTAAGGATTGAACTTTTACTATTCATAATGAATATATGAAGAGAAATATACACATAAATTTATATTTGTGATTTTTCTTACTTGACACTATTTTTTACTACTTGTGTGTTTATCTTTCTTAAGCATATCAAAGCATAGTTCTAGCTTCTTGAAACGACTTTATGCTCAAATAAGTAGCTCTTTTACTCTCGCACATGCATATTCAATTTTTAAAATAACTATTAAGAATATAAACTTCAACCGCCACAACTTGCAAGTCTAAACACATACCTTGGGATGATACTACTAATATGTTATAATCTCTAGATATTAATCTTTCAATATTTGATTCAGTATTTAATGTCCTATTCGATGAGAATTGGGTATCTTAACATGGGAGATTACATATAGGATTTATCTCATCTCGATAGCCAACTTGTGCACAAGATCTTTGCTTAACCCTTTGGTTAAATGATTGAATAAATTATATTGACTTTTTAAAAACTTCACTAATATAACACCATGTGTGATGCGCTCACAAATCATGTTGTATCTAACACCTAAGTGTCTAGGCCCACCTTTATAAAATTGTCTATATACATTGGTCAAGCCAACTTCACTATCACATCTGATAGATATAGGTATATTTGTTTAAGCCATAATAGAAATTCATATATCAGATTTTTTGGCGACTCAATTTCTTTACAAGTTGTTTCTAATGCCAAAAAAACAGATTCTATTGTTGAATAAGTAATACAAGTTTGTTACTTTGATGCCCAAGAGATGGAACCTCCTCCAAGAGAAATACTCATCCACTTGTGGAAGAATGATCTTCCATATTGAAAATATAACTCGCATCTAAATAACCTTCAAAAAGTGAAAAAAAATCCTAGTTATATGTCAAACCATAATCCATGGTTCTTTTCAAATAATTGAATGTTTGATTTAAATTTTGCCAACGATGTGAACTAGGATTGCTAGTATACATACTAAGCTTTCCAACAACATAGGAAATATCAAGTATAATTATAGTCATAGCATACATAACACAACTAATGGATCTTGTTTTTTCAAGTTGAGATACTGCAAAACTTTTATTAGGTAAAAGCTTAAGACTAGGATCTATATGAGTGTTAACAAGATAAAATAAATTAAAAATAAATTTATTTAATATAATGAGATTGAAAAAATTGATAAACTATTGCTCTTTTGCTTGATCCTTATATCAAGAATCTTATCAGCTTCCCTCGTCTCCTTCATCTAAAAACTACATGACAAGAATTTCTTAGTTTCATCAACTTGATTTTGGTCAGTATAAAAAATAAACATGTCATCCACATATAGACAAATCATAACTCATTTATCATCAATTTTTTTAATATATACACTATTCATAATTAAAAATAAAACTATTAAACAATACCACATTATTAAAAAAATTATGTCAATCCGTCGGTGCTTGTTTAAGACCAACAAAGATTTCTTCAATTTTCACACCCTGTTTTCACAACCAAGCATAAGCAACCCTTGTGGTTGTTTCATATAAAAATCTTCATCCAAATCATCATTCAAGAATACAATTTTCACATATATTTTATTAACTACAAGATTGTATACATATGCAAGTTCTATCAACAGTCTAATAGTGAAAATCCTAGCAAGTAGAGCATACGTATCAAAGAAGTCAATTCCTTCTATTTACCTACAACCTTGGATAACCAATCTGGTTTTATACCTTTCAATAGTATAATCTACTTTTATTTTCCTTTTAAAATCCATATATTTCGCAATTATTTGCAACTATGAGGTAAATCAACTAATTCTCATATATTATTATGCACGATATAATCTAACCCATCTTGGATAAACTTTTTTCCTGAACACAGCATCCGTTGATGTTATAGCTTCACTAAAAGTCTTTGGATCAACCTCAATATTAAAATAATATTAATACGGATAGTCAATATTATCTCTTGAGCCTTCAGCCAAATAAATTTGAAAATCATATCCAAAAGACTTAGGTTTTCTACCTAAGGGCTTCTCTTTAGTTCATAAGGTCCAACTACAGAAACAATACCACTTGTTACATCTTCAACTTGAACTGAGTTTCTATTGAAAGAATTTTGAATCATATTTCTAAGTCTAGGTATATATGTAAATATTTCTTAATCTAATATTGTATATCTTGATTTTATAATTATGTTTACACACATATAGTCATTAGACTCTAATACATAGAACCTATACGCAACAGAATGCTCATGATGCCCAATGAAGATACAATATATACCTTTTTAATCCAAGCTTTTCTTTTTGAAATTCAGTGAGCGTTACAATTGCTTTATAAGACTCTTAGTGAACTCAATATTGGCGGCTTCTTATACCAAAGCTGATATGGGGTAATCTTATGTCTTTTAGTATCAATTCTGATCAATAAATAACAGGCTGTTAACATAGTCTTACCCTAAAATCTTTCACTCAAACCCAAATAAGATAACACTGCATTAATAATTTCTTTCAAAGTATTATTCTTCCTTATTTTCCACACCATTTTGTTGTTGTGTACGAAAATTCGTGGTTCCATATATTATATCAGTAGACTGAAAATATATCAGATCATAATATTCACCTCCTATATTTGTATGTAGATGTATAATCAAATCATTTTTATGCAGCTTTACTTCTTCTTTCTAGATTTTAAATTTATCAAGAGCTTCATTTTAGCATGCAACAAATAAATATAGCAATATATGGATGCATGAGCAATAAAAGTAATAACATGTTTTTCCTTTCCTAACGAATGTGTAACATGAATATCACATATATCACTATATACTAATTTCAATATTTTGGAAACTTGATTGACATTATTAATGGATTTTTGGTTATCTTCGTTAGCGTGCAGGTCTTACATTTATCTATATTTACATCAACATTAGGTATAAGACTCATTTATGACATATTTTTTGTTCTTTTATAATGCACATGTCCTAGTCTAGCATGTTATAAATCTGTTTTATTCAAATTTCTACAAGTACTAGTATAAGCATACAAATATATTCATTATAACCTGAAACATTAATATTTAACATAGACAAAAAATTTCATGTACATATACACCATGTTTTGACAAAATATACGTGTCACTTTCATACGCTTGTTTGAAACCACACTTGTTCAGGATAACACACGACAATAGATGCTTTCAAATCTCGAGAATATACAACACATTGTTCAATTTTCAGAAGTAAAAAACTAGCTTAACATTTCATAATCCTTTGATTTGGTTCAGTTGCAACATTTCCAATATTTAATGTATATTCATATTCAATTGGTTGAAATCATTGAACCATCGAAGATCTTTACAAAAATGATTTGTTGCTTCCGAATCAATCCACAATGCAACATTATTATCCTGCATGTAAAATGCTTTAAATATAACCCGTAATTTTATGAGAATTGTAATTTTGTATTAAAATCTCTCTTGTTTGTTTGGATTATTAAACCTACTTAGATCAGCATTATTGTTGTCTTTACCAATCTGACAATATTTGTTGGTATGACTATGATTACCACATTTCCAACACATTAATCGACTCTTCAAAGGCTGCACTGTCAATATATCATTACTATCTATGATAACCCTACCTTGTCCGATATCCATCCGACAATCCTTCCTAGAATGATCAGATTTGCGATACGTCCAACATTTGTTTGGACCTCGGAAAGGCTGCAATGTCAATATCCCATTACCATCCATCTTTAATGTGCTAAATTGAGACTCATATGTATTGGTGAAACCTCTTGTATACCCTCCACCGACAATAGACAAATTAGGGTAACCCCGGACTTGTGCGGAAGGTGGTGGAATCTTTGGTTGCATGACTCGCCTCCGTCGAAGTTGTTGCTATCTAGGAGCTTTTTCAGAAAAGACTTTTTGTTGGAACCGATTATTATAAGTGGGCCTATCAAATCCTGGAGGGAGGTTACTGTCACCTTGAGGATCAGTAGGGTAGCTCGGGACTTGCGCGAAAGGTCGTGGCATCTTTTGCTGCATGACTCGCCTGGGGGAAAGTTGTCGTTATCTATTAGCTTTGTCATCACGATGATGACGCTGGGAGATTGACCTGGGATAAAAGACAGTGGTTGTGGGAGATGGAAGATTTAAATCCCATGATGAAGATTGTACATCTGATTCTTTACCATCTTCTTTCTGTATATTGGACTGTAGAGGATCAGAATGCGTCTGGTGAATATTTAACTCAAATTCGCTCTTCTTCAGAAATGACATTAAGACAGTGAGGAGCCGCACAGATAAAGATCCCTCCCATCATCTGGATCGATTGAATTTTTTGAATACGTTCATCACAAAGATAGAAAATCGAATGACTTCGTGCACAATCTAGACATAAAGCATGCTCACAAGGGCTCAGTCAGCCATAGACAGCAATTGGATAATCACATCGAAATCAGAAATGCACTCGCTCCCCAAGCTCACGCCGTGTCTGGCGACCGACGGTTTTAGAATTGGAAGTTGCGAAAGTCACCAAACTGATGCCTTTCACCAAGGGAAGATCAGTGAGGACGAGGTGGTCAGGGAAGACAGACCTCTGAATACCACCACTGTCGATGGATGGATCCATCTTAAGTTTAATCAGGATCATCTTTCTATAGTGGTATTTGAACAATAAAGTCTCATAGTTTGACTAAATTTGTTTTTATAGAACTTTTTAGTTCATTTTTATTAACTTAAGTTTTATAGTAGAGACATTTTTCGAATTGGACACGGATTACTCGAGAATTTTAAAACAAAAGATTGAAAGAGAAATGTAAATATTGTTGTTGAGATAATTGTGAATGTTTTTTTTAATGAAATATTTATTAATGAATAACTGTTTATAAAAGAGGCGCCAAATTTTTTGAATATGAAATTCAAAACTAGCGCCAAAACCATTAAAACCCTAATATAGAAATTACAAAACTAATATTAAGCAACAACAATGAAATTGATATTGAAAGCTGTATAACAAAAAAGTTCAGGATTTTAGACAAGGATTAACAGCATCAGAAGGGATCCATCAGCAAAATCTATCCCATGAGCAACATCCTCCACTATAGAGCCAAACAAGCTTTGGATTTCGAAGCATAAATCAAGCAGCAAATCAACGCCAGTCAATCTGATAACAGCCCACTGAGCTATCAGCACCATCCAATCAGCAAAACTTCAAAGCTTTGGCAGCAACATATCAATCGCCTAATGTTCTACTGCTTCAATCAGAAGGATAGAAACCTAAAAAAGCAACACTTATTACAAGAGATGCAAGGTAAGAAACTTTAGTTAGTTATATAACCAAGACCAAGAGCTTCCAAAATTATGATAGCCTTAAGGTCATTAGGGATACAATTAGGCACAATGTTATAAGTTGTTTTTGTTTTCAAAGAATACTGGGCCAGCCAGTCGGCAGCCTGGTTCTGCTCTCTAAAAATATGAGAAATAGACATGCTATTGTGCATAAGCTTAAGAATACAGTCTATAATAGGTTTTAAAAACCATTAAGCATTTCTATTTTGATTATAAAACATCTTAACAATAGTTAATGAGTCAGTTTCAACATCGACCAAAATACAGCTGTTAGCTCTACATATAAGTAACCCATCTAGAAGTTCTCTAGTCTCAGCAAAAAGAGGAGTAGATTTTCCATATAGATAGTTGTAACCAAGAACAAGGTTACCATTACTGTCTCTAAAAATGACAGATCCACTAACTTCCCCATTGCTAAGACATGAAGCATCACCATTCATCTTTAATTTCCCAGTAGGAGGAAGAATCCATTCAAGATAGGTATGCATATTAGTAGAGCTAGAATGATTGTAACAGCCCAAGACCTTAGCATTATTCGTGTTGTTTTTCCAATGAGTTTTATTTAAGAGCTTTTTCATATCAAGAGTGTGAAGGATAGCGTTAATTTGATTGATGACAGAAAGAATAGATGTGGTAACACCTTTCATCTTTGACAGATTCCTGGCTTTCCAGATATTATGCAAAATTAAAGAAGACAAGATATTTCTAACCTGGATCTTCTTAGCATTAGGCCACTGCCACATTCTGCTTAGGTGAATAATATTCATATGTCTAGATTTATGAACCTTAAATATATCAACGTAATGAAGCCACACTGACCAAGCAAACTTACACGAGATAAAAACATGGTTAATAGTCTCATAGTTATTACAAAATTGGCATTTATAAGCCAATGAAATGCCTCTTTTCTGAACAATAGAATCAACAACAACATAGTTATGCAGAATTTTCCAATGAATGAAAGAACTTTTAACATGAGTTAAGTGATTCCTAAATTTTGTTAAAAATAGAAGAACTATTATATTTAGTCCTAACACCTTCCCAAGTGTCCTTCAAATTGTAAACACCACTTTTGGCAAGGCTCCAAATCATGAAGTCTTCTTTGTTATTATCAATAGTAAGATGCTTAATGTTATCTATAATATCAGGATGAATGATGTTAGAGACATTGGATAAATCCCATCCATTGATAGACCAATAATTGTTAACAGATTCAGTAGTGAACCACAAGTTATTATCATCAACATTAAATGTTAAAATTGGGTGAGTATTGGTCCAGTTATCTAACCAGAAATCAACAAGACCATTGCACAACTTCCATTTAATATGACTCTCAGCCATTTCACGAACTTTGATCATTCTCTTCCAAACCATTGAACCAGCTTTGTATGGACTAATCTGTAAATGATGATGATTGGGATAGTATATGCTATGCATGATATTAGACCAGTAAGATTTGTTATTTCTAAAGGCAGCCCATAGATTGCAAGAAATAGCAGTTTGAATATCATCCATGTTACGAACATTTAGACCACCATCTTTATAGGTTTTACATAAAGCTTCCCACTCACACCAATGAACTTTCTTTGCAAAATAGTTTGAACCCCAAATAAATCTGTTGAGTATGATTTCAAGCTTAGAAATAATGCTTTTAGGAAGAACATTACATTGCATCCAATATAAAATGATATTCATCAACACTGACTTAACTAAAGTAAGCCTGCCAGCAAAAGAAAGGTGAGAAACATTCCATTCATTAATCTTGGTGCTGATTTTACAGATCAAGTTGTTGTATTTGCTAACTCTATTGTTGGTACTGATTGTCACCCCAAGATAATCTGTAGGTAAGTAACCAGAGGAGAAACTAGAAGTATTAGTAATAACATTAATTTTAGATAAGCTAATACCATTGGCCAACACAATCTTGGTTTTTTCTTTATTAACAACCTGACCAGAAATAGTTTGCTACTTTTGAAGAAAGTTACACGGCTTATTAATAGTAGTGTCTTTGCAATTGGTAAATAATAATATGTCATCAGCGAAAGCAAGACTGTTAATACTAATACTAGTTATACTTCTATAGTTCATGGAGTTGTTTAAGGAAAAGAGAGAGTTAATACCTCTGATAAGCATCGCATCAACAATGATGAAGAAATAAGGAGAAATAGGATCTCATTGTCTTAACCCTTTTTTAGTTTTAAAGAAACCAAACACTTCACCATTAACAAGCATATATACACTAACAACACTGATCATCTTCTTAATAAGGCAAGTGAATCTAGTAGAGAAGCCAAAATTCTTAATGACTTTCAAAATAAAGCAATGAGTCAGCTTGTCAAAAGCCTTAGACATATCGAGCTGAATCAAGATGTTACTGTCTTTGATCTTTCTATTCAGATCATAGAGTAATTATTTGAAGATAAGAATGTTCTCCTGAATACACTTACCAGGGACAAAGCCACCTTGATTAGGAGAGATGATGTTAGGAAAAATAAGAGCCATCCTATTAGCAATGATCTTGGACATGATACGATTAAGTAAAGAGCACGGACTAATCGGTCTATAGTTTTTCCAATTGATAGAGTTAGTTAGCTTAGGAATTAAACATATACCAGTAGCAAATATGCCACTAGGAGTGTTCTTACCACGTAAGAAATCTTTCATAACATTAATGAATCAAATTTAATAATATGCCAGCAATGTTTATAGAAAATGTGAGTGAAACCATCCATACCTGGGGCACTGGAAGGATTCATGTTCTTAATGATGCTCCAAATTTCATATTCATCGGGATCTATAAGTAATTTTCTATTATCCTCAGGTGATAATACTAGGAATATTGTTAAACAGATCATCATTCATACATATAGTTTCCTCCATATTATTAGCATAAGGGTAATCAGCAAGAGCATGCTTAAAGAATTCAACAATAGAAAGTCCAATGTCTTTAGAGTCAGTGGTCCAGTTATCTCCAATTTTAATACCTTTAATGTTATTCCTTCTATGCTTGTTTTGAACAAAACTATGATAGAATATAGTATTTTTATCACCATAAAGCATCTAATTACAGTAATATTGTTGTCTCCAGTAAGTCTCTTCCATTATTTGAGCTTTGATGAGCAAAACATTAGCTCTAGCTAGATCATGCTTCGATTTAACAGACTGAAGGTTCGGGTGATTAAGCTCCATCACTAAAACTTCATCTTCTAAGCTTTGAACTTTGCTGAAAATGTTGCCCACATTATTTCTATTCCAACTGATCAGCCCCTTCTTGAGCTTTTTTAATTTATTCCAAAGAATGAGCAAAGGATCACCCATCGACTCTTGATTACAATTAGCTTCAACAAAAGGCATAAAGTTTTCATCCATAGTCCACATTTCTTGAAACTTGAAACTAGACTTAACTCTAGTAAAATCATTAGAAATAGAAATAATAATAGGAATGTGATCGGAACCAGTCCTAACAAGATGATATATCGTAGTATTAGCAAACGAGTTAGGCCATTTGTTATAAATAAAAACCCAATATAATCGCTTCCATTTGGAGCCATTAGACCAACATCTTCTACATTGCAACAGCTAATCATATCATTGAAGTCATTTGTACTATTAATGCAAAAAGTGCTACAACCAATATGTTCCTCAATAGAACTAATTGCATTAAAGTCCCCACAAATCAGCTAACACAAGTCATTATTAGCAATACTTTTGAGGAAGTTCCACAGCTCAATCCTGTTGATCCTTTGACATTTCGCATAAACAACAGTAAGAATTGCATAGTTATTATCATTTATAAGATTAACTTTAAGGTTTATATATTGGTTAAGATCGTTAATAATTGTGACAGAGATATCATTATGCCAGAAAATCCAAATCTTATTAGTAATATTATGAGCAAATTTTTCAAAACCTAACTTATCAGCAATAGTACTAACAACATCAGCACTAACTAAAGGTTCATGGACAACAATAATTTTGACTTTATTTTTCTTCGATAGGAATTTGAGCCTACAAATGGAAGCTTTATCTTTAATACCTCTTATGTTCCAGTTGATAATATTAATCATTAAGAGAGTTAAAGTCTTTATCCTTATTTACTTTAGACTATGTTGTTCAACTTGATTAGTATCTTCCTCACCTTGTTCCACTTGTTCATTTATATCTTGATCTTCAATGGAGTTTCTACAATTGGTGTCTTGATCTTGGTCTTGCTGTCTATCTTCTCTAAAGAATTTAGGAGATTGGGTTTTCCAATTACGATTAACTTTTGGAGAATGTTGAAGACTTCCTATGTTATCCTCATTTGGAGAAGCATCACCATCAGACACCATATTAACATAATCACTATTGTCATTTATACCAAAAGCTAACGTTTGGATCGCTTCTATAATTTCTCCTTGCTCAAGAGTTTTAAAACCAACTGCCTCCCCTTCTCTATGATCCTTTTCTTGATATTTGATCATCCATTCCTTAGTAACAATAGATTTGAGCTTATTAACATTTTCACATTCTTCCTCCTTCTTTTCTTTATAGATTTTCTTGCATTTATCATTGTTGTGACCAAGATGAAGACAATGAGTACAGTATAGAGGAAGATTCATATAGGTTATTCTGATCCAGTGACCATAACTAGACCCGAATCCAATCCACACATCACTTTGAAGCTTTGAATTGACATCAAGTTCAACTAAAGTCGAGCAAGAAGAAAATAATCTGTTTTCCTCAGGAACTTTCACCATTAGAGTTTCACCTATCATATAGACGTGACCAGATTCTTGTCATATAAATGTTCTCGCATGTCAAGCTTGATCCAGACTGGGGTAATAGAGCTTTCTTTAGAAAAGTCTCCCGACCATTTCAGTAGTCTCATAACTGTAGTGCCAATAGTCCATACTGCACGCTGCCATTTTCCTAGGTCTTGTTTTACATCAAATTCAAGAATGATGTGCCTTGAATCCCAAAACTTAAATCTGTATGCTGATTGGAACTTAAATGATTCAAGAATTTGAATCAAAAGACTTCTTTTGGGCAGACCATGAGTGAACTTACCAATTATTGAGTGCTTGGTTTTGGCCTTGAAATGCTCAAGAACATCAACTCTATATTGCAGTGATAAGTGATCAACTTTGATGACAGCAGATTCTGGTTCAAAATCTAACGTTTCTTCAAATCGTAAGCTTTTCTGAACAATTTCAGCGTAGGAACAGGCTTTCCTATCTTTATCATTGTCATTCGTATCAGAATTCTCCATCAATCAGTAGATTTGAAGAAACAAAACTAGAAAAACCTAACTTATAAATCAAGAAAGAAATATTATATTCTTGGAGCAAAAGTTTTTATCAAGTTATAAAAGACTAGGCCCGTTAATTGTGAATGTTTTATATGCATAAAAGAAATGACATAGGATCTGAAAATGTTCAGTAGGAAAATATCATTCAGTGAATAATTTAGAAACACAAAGGAAACATTGGAAACGTTGAGTGAACCTGTATCTCATATCCTCACCATTTTAACATGTAAACCAAGTAACCTCCCTCGGGATATCATAATTATAGTGTATATATATAGTGTGCCAGAAAGTAAACCATATCCCATACACATACTAATATTAAATAGCCCATATACATTTTAACACAACCTATATACATTTGATTCTAAGTGAGTCTAATCCTGACACTCTAACATTCCCTAAAGTTGGAGCATGAAGATTATGAATGCCCAACTTGCCAAGAAAAAACTCAAACTACTGCTTGCTAAGTGCTTTGGTAAAGATATATGTACGATGAGACTGAATGGGCATTTGAGATGCGCAAATAACCCCATCAAGTATTGCGTCTCGTAGAAAATGATAATCTACCTCAATATGATTTGAACGCTCATGGAACACAGGATTGTGAGCAAGATGTAAAGTCGACTGACAATCATAGAAAACTTGCATAACCCCTAAGTGTTAGACCCCAAAATCCTATAGCAAACCGTGCAACCACTTCAACTCACAAGAAAATCCTGTCATAGACTGGTACTATTATGCTTGCATCTTCTTCAAGTAATATTATGCTTGCATCTTCTTCAAACATTAAATATCAAACCTCCAACCTTAAATCTCAAATCACCATCTCTCTAGCGAGTTTTTTTATACACAATAAAAACCAAAATGAATCTAAAACCAAACACCAAACTCCAAAACCATAATCGAAAGCCATATAAAAAACAAAACACCAAAACCAAAATAAAAAAGTCAAAACTTAAAACCCAAAATCGAACGCCAATTTCCAATCTTCAAACTCCAAACTTCAAACTAAATCCAAATCCAAATCCAAACGCAATCTAAACACCAAACGAATCCAAATAAATCAAAACGAAATCTAAACACCAAACAAATCCAAACGAAATCTAAACACCAAACAAATCCAACCGAATCTAAACGAAAAACATTGATTTAGGCAAACGTTAGACATAATCTAAACGTCAAACAAAATTTGTATCAAATCTGAATCCGAACAATATCTATACCAAATCAGAATCCAAAACTAAATTTAATAACCATCACACGAATCCAAGCAAAATCTATACCAAATCGAAATTCAAAATAAAACATATACCAAAATCAAAGTCGAATTCAAGGTTTTACCACTAGCTATTTCTAATTCAGCAAAACCGACACCATTTACCTCTTAATCGGGTCTGTTGATTGTGGATGCATATTATAGATCAAAAAATCGAAACTTTTCACCTAGAAAGCGGAAGACAATCAATTTTTTTTCTTCCGACGAACAACTAAAATAACTGCCCGCCGGCACAACAAAAAACATAAAAATCTAAACTAAAAATCTAAACGTAGGCTCTCATACCATGTATAAAAATATAAAACAAAGAAAAATGACTACAATTTTGTAATTTAAAAAGTATATCGAGTACAAAAAGTATAGACTATTATTTATAGATATAACACAGACGATGATGAGATTTGACCTAACATTCTTAACACTTGTTAATAATTTATTAAAATTGAATAAAACATTTAAAACATTTTAAGAATAAAACAGTATAAAGGTAATATATAAAAAGTAAATAAAATAACTTTTAAACTAATATTATAGATGATATATATATATATATATAGAAGGTAAACCACAGAAGGTGACAAGCTCAGTCGAGAAAGCGTATGTAGAGGGACTCGAACTCATGACCGTTAGTCACAAACATGTTTTACTCAACCAACTCGGTTACCTCTTGGAGACTAATAGTTTTTTTTATAGTTAGGAAGATTTTTTTTAATATTGAATATTATATATCATCTAATAGTTTTAATAAGAGTTAATAAGTATTTGTAAAAGCTTATTTTATTTATATTTATTATTTTAAAATAAAATATTATATATATATATATATATATTAGTATAAAAATAGACGGTAAAAAATTTAAAAAAAATTAAAAAAAAAAATATATAGAACTTCTGTATTTTTTAAAAATGTACGATACTTTTTCAATTGCAAAACAATTTTTAGTTCTAAACTCAATGTTTAGCAAAACGACCAAAACCATTTAATAATCATCACGCTTCACTGAATTTTCCTACGTGCTTTAAATCTTCTTAAGTTTTTTAAATCTTCGATCGATCAATTTTATAACATTTTTTCATAGTTTTACAAGCTTTTTATTCTTTGGGGGTTTCGATCGACTAGTTTCTAATCGATGTTTTCGGTAGGTTGTTTGGTACGGTATACCTATATTGTTTTTTTATTTTGATATATGAGTGTCTATTAAAGATGGTTTTTTTATTTTAATCTTCTCGTTGAATAATGTTTTCAATCGATTTTAACAAGTTTATGATTTTGGTATTGTTGGGATTTTATCGTCAAAGTTGCAACCAATCTGTGCTTCTTTTTCTTTTAATTCGATAGCTATAATGTTGTTGATCTTAGTAATATTATGTATTTTTTATTGGTTTATGGTTCTGGTCTGGGGTTTTATAGACAAATCTGTAGTTAATCAATGCTTCTCCAAGTATATTATTTATTACTTGTGTTTTGAATTTGAATTTGATAGTTATAATACTATTAATTTGGATATAATTTTCTTGTCAATCGCTGGTATAATATTCGAATTTGACTATTTTATTATGTAGATATCATCAAACGCAATGTCAGACTAGAAATTTTCAAATTGGTTGGACCCTCTGAGCCTTTATATTTATAAATCTATGGTCTAATATCATTTTTATTTTCAGGTTTATGATCTGCAAGGGAGTGTTGATGTTTTGTAAGAGTATGGTACAAAAGCTTTCCTAGTAGTCACACTTCGTGTAAGAATTGTTAATATTTCTTAAGTAAAAAAATGGTTGGTATATGAGCCAAACATTCTTGTATATTCTAGTGCCCACACCTCATGTAAGAGTTGTCAATATTTCTTAAATAAATAAATGCTTCGAATACGAGCCAAATATTTTATTCGCGCATGTTATATTTTATTTTATATATCTATTTGTTTTTTAATGTGTGCATATAATGGATTTAATATTAAGGGTCATTTGGTGAAAGTAAACAGGTGTCTAATTTTTAGTAAGGTAGTACTGAAATTGGTTGCTTTTTAAGAGGTTAGCCAAAAGACTGGCCTTCAGTCAACCTCTTCGGTCACCTTCACTTTAGCTTTGCTCACCTAGAATTTGTCTTTTATTTTTACATTCTTCGCACTTTTTTAACAAGGTCTACTTTAAGACTCTTACATCTAATAAAATAGTTATATTTAGCTATAAAATTATTAAAATAATTATTTAAATTCACAGATAATTTCGTGTTATGGTTAAAAATGGTTCGATGTTCCAACTATATAACATGCGATTAGTTTAATATTTATGTTTTATTTAGGAGTAAATTGTTACTAATATTAGAAATAACAGTATTAATAATGGTATTTTTAATAAAATATTGTCTCCTACTAATAGATATCTGCTTTAAATTTTTAGTTTTTTGTCAACGGAAATAAAAATACCTAAAAAGAAATCATGTGCTCCTAAAAGAACATTAAAATTTTATAACTAGACTTGAATATCCACAACAAAAAAACTGGTTTATTTGATTACGATGTGATGGCTTGTGCTTATTTGCACGATGTTTATGATATAAAAGAAATTAAGAACAAATACGAAGAAGAAGTCATAAAACTAAGAGCTCTGTTACATGTATTTCTATACGGCAACAATAACACAACGTTAAAACTATTTTCTTTTAATTTTTCATATTCTTGTAATGTTAACTATATACTTTATCTTACGTTAATGTTATTTCTAAATATCTTGATTAACGAAAATCAATGATATTTTTTTATAAAAGGATTATATTTAGTTGTTTTCATTAAGGAAAATAAATCTTGTTATGCATTTAAAAATATAAAAATTAATCTTGCTACCCTATCACGAATAAATAACAAGCATTATAACAAATACAACATATAATCAGATTATTTATCTTACTTTTTGTTATCGTTATATATTAATATTTCGATTAATGAAAATTAATCATGAAATTTATTATTTCATAAAATTAATTCCTTTAATTTATTTAGATTAATAGCATTAAATTGTGTTGTTCATTTTAAAATTAAAAATAATAATTAAGTTACTTATGTCATGAATAACCGTAATAAGAGTGTTATTTCTTACGCAATTATGTTATTTCTGAAATAAAAAACAGCAATAAGCATGGCGAAAACCTGGACGAGATAAAAACTAGAAGTAGAACATATTTCTTTCATATACAAAAGAAAAAATAGTGTCACTCGCTTATGCTATAGTGAGTCAAAATCGATAAGAACCAAAATTCAAGAAAAATCCAAACTATCTATAAAAATAACATATCTGTATTCATTTTAACATCTTATTTTTGTATAATGATTCACACCCTTAAAGATTTCCATATATAGAAAACAATCATAATAATCAAATATATACATTAAAATTTCAAAATTTGCAAAAATAGTAAAAATAGTTCAAAGTTCATATACAAAAGAGCAATGTAGTCCATTTGGTTACATTTCTTTGCCTTAATAGGTCTATGATCCCTCTTTTATTAAATAATTTTTGTTAAAGTATTTAGTAAAGAACATTGAACTTTAAGTAGTTCATAACTAAATTTCTTATTCACCTAAGAGTTTTCCTAAAATAAAAGAACATATCCTTCATTACATAATCATATAATAAGATCAAATATTTATGTTTTCAGTTCTAACTTAGAACGTAACCTTCATAATGGCTTGCTATTTTTTCCATCGTCCTTTCCACCAAAAACCTCTGACCAAACATCACTTAAAAGGTACACTAATAAGATCAATAGTAGTTAAAAATATAAGAAACAACAAATGAAATCTTAAAAAAGTTATGAACGCTACTGAATTTAAAACAAACCACAATGCTTATTACAAATTCTTTCAGATTACTTAGTCTCATATACTTCTTAATTCAAAATGAAAAAAAAAATTGGTACGGTAAATAGAAGAAAACGATACGAAAAGTGTTCTAGATAATAACATATTCATATTGTTAAATCAAACCATAAATACAAACCATAAACATGAAATACATTACATACTCTAATAATTAAAAAACCAAACCATAAACACAGATAATAACCATAATTAATATGATTAAAATAAGACAGTAATTAATAAACAAATCCAAATTTATACACAAGCTAAAAATGAAAAAGTATTCGTAAACATGAACTCGTGAAATTAAAAAATACTCGTAAAATTAATATATGGAAAGCTGAATTGCAATTGACATATCAAGTTTGATTGATCATCTTACACGAGAATATATAATTTCTACCATTCATTAGATATTTCATTTAGAGTAGAGACACTAACTATCATTCACTATAACATGTATCTTCATACAATTTGAAATAAATTAAAACTAATAATATGTCTACATTATTGGTTAAGTGTAGAAAACAAATCTAATATTAGATGTTTATGTCTTTAACTATAAAAAATTAAACAATCCAAAAATCCTCAATAATAAATTAAAGTTAATATTACGATGATATTCAAATTCTATTAATAGCATTAACCTGTAAAAAAACATACGTCAAACGGATAGATGATAACATTGATAATCAAATAATCAAAAATTTCTTAAATACATAATATATACATTGCAATCTAATTGTTCGAAATATAAATTCAAGATTCAAAAGTGAAACCTAACTAATGATCTCGTCTAAGAGATGAAATAGATGGAGAAGATACATATTATGATAAATCTTATAATTATACAAGGAATTAAATGGTAAAATAATTACTTACTCCGAGAGAAACGAAGAATGCTAGTAGACCAGGGCTCAACGGGATTGTACAATAAGGTAGAAATCGAAGCTGTTTGTTGAAGAATGAGGTAGAAACCAAAGTTTTGGAAGAATGTGAAACATTTCGGTTAAAATACGTCATGTGGTTTACCCTAAATTTAGAGGGGTATTTTCGCCTTTTAAATTTTAAAAAATATATATAATAAGAATTTTGAAAGTTTTGTTGCGTTTAATATGAATTGGATATAGTAAGGCATTCCCGATAAGAATTC
>JAUPFV010000147.1:7500-10000 GCA_036936605.1 Limnanthes douglasii subsp. nivea
CTTAGATACCGAAAAATAATGCGGAATGAAAAAATAATTCGGAAAATTCCGACATCCTAACCCAAAGTTACGGACTTGCAGGTGTGATGGCAAAAAAATCATGAGTTATAAAATAAAGTCCTATTTTTCGGCGTTGGTTAAAAAATACCGAAACTTTACCATATCGTTGTTTCTACCACGCGGTAAACTCTACCAAGCTCCACGAATTTACTTCGAAAGGAGGGACAAAAAATAATTAAAGAAAAAAAAGCGACCAGCGAGGTTCGAACCCACACCGTTGGGATATAAAAAGTCACTACGTCACTAACCGCTACACCAAACCTACATTGACGATAAAGCTCGTATCCACTAGTATACAAACATACGGTAAGACTTCCTTAAATTGGGGCTTTCCGAAATTGATTCGATATTCGGATAGTGTCGGCCATAAAATATGAAGCTATGCGGTGAAATCGGAATTCAAATCGAAAAATCGAGCCAATATTAGGGTTTCTATTTCCTAAAATCCCTAAATAATTCTAAAAATCTAAAATTAACATGCAAAACGGCGTTTTTTTGGGTCCACACTTCGGTTAATCACCGTAGGTAATTAACCAGCGCGTAGATCTCGAAAAACTGCATGGAATCCATATATAGAAATCCGCATTCGGACAACCGATAAATCCATACAAGATATTGGAACCGAGCCATTGTTGGCCGGTTTTTTGCTGGCCAGCAATGTGGCGCAAGTGGCCGGCCAATGTGGCGCCATTGGCCAGCATTGTGGCGCCATTGGCCGGTATTGTTGCACCAGTGACCGGCCAATGTGGCACCAGTGGCCGGCCAGTGTGGCACCACTGTGGCCAGCAATGTGGCGCCAGTGGCCGGCCACTTCGGCCAGCAATGTGGCGCCAGTGGCCAGCAATGTGGCGCCAGTGGCCAGCATTGTGGCGCCAGAGCCAGCATTTGAGGCGCCAGTGGCCAGTGCTGTGGCACCAGTGGCCAGCAATGTGGCGCCAGTGGCCTGCATTGCGGCGCCAGAGCCAGCATTTGAGGCGCCAGTGGCCGGCCAATGTGGTGCAAGTGGCCCGCATTGTGGCGCCAGTGGCAGGCCACACTGGGCTGTGTGGTGCCAGCAGCGCCCCAAATTGGGCCAAAGCATATAAAAAATGTGATATCTTTTTTTCTACTCGTGCAAAACTCAAAATACTTTCCATCATACAATCCTTATAACATGTAGGATTTTTAAGAGTCGAGTTTGTAATTTTTAAACCAAAAGTAAATTTGTTATGATTTTTCTAACGTTTTTCGTTAAAAAAATATATATAAAATACTTATGGTTTGAATTTTTAGTTCAAACTTTGTGAACACTTGTTTTTATCCATTGTTAACATAACTGCAAAGTTTCATAACCAAATTCCTTCGGATTCCCCACTTTTGAAGGTAGGGTGATGGTTCAAACATAAAAGCACTACCTAGTGTTTTAGCTAAAACAGCCTATTAAGCTACTTAGGGGGGGTGAGCCAACTGGTGAAAGTTGGAGTTGCCCCAAAGGTGCTTGTTTTAGCCGGCAAGCACCGAATGTCGCACATACTAGTGCGGCATTGGTAGCCTTTGTAGCCTTTTAAGCACAAATTGTCCGAGGTGGGAAGTAAAAGACCAAAATACCCCTCTTACGGCTAAAGGACAATTTGTGCTTAACGAGTGAGGAAGCGGGCGGATTCCTCCCGATGCGAAGGTGGGGATTAGTAGGAACTCGTTTTTGTGGTGGATGTGTTGCGGTTTTGGCCTTCCATAGGAAAAGACCAAAATACCCCTACGACAAAAAGTAAGAGGTAGTCTATGGTTTTGCGTTGTTGCATTCCACAGACCCTCTTATGATTCCTAGTAGTCCTAGTTGGCCCTACTTTTCACCGAAGAGGGTAGGGCAGTCGGTCATAGAGAGGGGTTGGAGCTATTGGTTATTACGATTCCAAATCATTTTAATCAGCAGCAATGGTGGGATTTGCCTTTAGACGATGGTTGTTTGCGGGCGTTGGAAGGGGTACGTAGCATAAATTTTTGGGACGGATCGGAGATGCTGTCGCTATAAGTCTCTAAACATCGAATGACGGGACGCGGAGACGTGATTCTGGAGGTGTTTAGAGCCGGTCCTTCGGAGATCTACGGCATGATTTTTGCTACTGCCAACTGAAATTCCCACAAACATACTTGATAACAGGTGTATCCTATTGTTGTGAATGATTCGTGATGCGGGATTGTGAAGTACGCCGTAGTTGCGCCTCGTATGGATGATCGGCTTCTATTCGGTAGGGAAAGGCAAGGGTAGATTATCACGCTACGAATCCTGTTGTTGATTTGCAAACTATCTGCAAATCTTTTGGATTCGAAGCTGAAAGTCATCATCTTGTCGTTCCTGCAAAATGGGGGAGGGGTCGGAAGAAAAAGTTGTGGCCATTGGTTTTCATGATTTGAAAGCGCATGAGTCTGCAGCAATGGTAGGATTTGCCTTTAGACGATG
>JAUPFV010000147.1:60000-62500 GCA_036936605.1 Limnanthes douglasii subsp. nivea
ACATCCGAAGCCAAAGGTACGGACTTGCAAAGGTTTGGAGCTACGGTTTTAAAAAAAACCGAAATAACCCGGATTTATAGGAACAAACCAAAAGGTAATAATTTACCGAAACTTCACCATCGCTTAGATACCGAAAAATAATGCGGAATGAAAAAATAATTCGGAAAATTCCGACATCCTAACCCAAAGTTACGGACTTGCAGGTGTGATGGCAAAAAAATCATGAGTTATAAAATAAAGTCCTATTTTTCGGCGTTGGTTAAAAAATACCGAAACTTTACCATATCGTTGTTTCTACCACGCGGTAAACTCTACCAAGCTCCACGAATTTACTTCGAAAGGAGGGACAAAAAATAATTAAAGAAAAAAAAGCGACCAGCGAGGTTCGAACCCACACCGTTGGGATATAAAAAGTCACTACGTCACTAACCGCTACACCAAACCTACATTGACGATAAAGCTCGTATCCACTAGTATACAAACATACGGTAAGACTTCCTTAAATTGGGGCTTTCCGAAATTGATTCGATATTCGGATAGTGTCGGCCATAAAATATGAAGCTATGCGGTGAAATCGGAATTCAAATCGAAAAATCGAGCCAATATTAGGGTTTCTATTTCCTAAAATCCCTAAATAATTCTAAAAATCTAAAATTAACATGCAAAACGGCGTTTTTTTGGGTCCACACTTCGGTTAATCACCGTAGGTAATTAACCAGCGCGTAGATCTCGAAAAACTGCATGGAATCCATATATAGAAATCCGCATTCGGACAACCGATAAATCCATACAAGATATTGGAACCGAGCCATTGTTGGCCGGTTTTTTGCTGGCCAGCAATGTGGCGCAAGTGGCCGGCCAATGTGGCGCCATTGGCCAGCATTGTGGCGCCATTGGCCGGTATTGTTGCACCAGTGACCGGCCAATGTGGCACCAGTGGCCGGCCAGTGTGGCACCACTGTGGCCAGCAATGTGGCGCCAGTGGCCGGCCACTTCGGCCAGCAATGTGGCGCCAGTGGCCAGCAATGTGGCGCCAGTGGCCAGCATTGTGGCGCCAGAGCCAGCATTTGAGGCGCCAGTGGCCAGTGCTGTGGCACCAGTGGCCAGCAATGTGGCGCCAGTGGCCAGCATTGCGGCGCCAGAGCCAGCATTTGAGGCGCCAGTGGCCGGCCAATGTGGTGCAAGTGGCCCGCATTGTGGCGCCAGTGGCAGGCCACACTGGGCTGTGTGGTGCCAGCAGCGCCCCAAATTGGGCCAAAGCATATAAAAAATGTGATATCTTTTTTTCTACTCGTGCAAAACTCAAAATACTTTCCATCATACAATCCTTATAACATGTAGGATTTTTAAGAGTCGAGTTTGTAATTTTTAAACCAAAAGTAAATTTGTTATGATTTTTCTAACGTTTTTCGTTAAAAAAATATATATAAAATACTTATGGTTTGAATTTTTAGTTCAAACTTTGTGAACACTTGTTTTTATCCATTGTTAACATAACTGCAAAGTTTCATAACCAAATTCCTTCGGATTCCCCACTTTTGAAGGTAGGGTGATGGTTCAAACATAAAAGCACTACCTAGTGTTTTAGCTAAAACAGCCTATTAAGCTACTTAGGGGGGGTGAGCCAACTGGTGAAAGTTGGAGTTGCCCCAAAGGTGCTTGTTTTAGCCGGCAAGCACCGAATGTCGCACATACTAGTGCGGCATTGGTAGCCTTTGTAGCCTTTTAAGCACAAATTGTCCGAGGTGGGAAGTAAAAGACCAAAATACCCCTCTTACGGCTAAAGGACAATTTGTGCTTAACGAGTGAGGAAGCGGGCGGATTCCTCCCGATGCGAAGGTGGGGATTAGTAGGAACTCGTTTTTGTGGTGGATGTGTTGCGGTTTTGGCCTTCCATAGGAAAAGACCAAAATACCCCTACGACAAAAAGTAAGAGGTAGTCTATGGTTTTGCGTTGTTGCATTCCACAGACCCTCTTATGATTCCTAGTAGTCCTAGTTGGCCCTACTTTTCACCGAAGAGGGTAGGGCAGTCGGTCATAGAGAGGGGTTGGAGCTATTGGTTATTACGATTCCAAATCATTTTAATCAGCAGCAATGGTGGGATTTGCCTTTAGACGATGGTTGTTTGCGGGCGTTGGAAGGGGTACGTAGCATAAATTTTTGGGACGGATCGGAGATGCTGTCGCTATAAGTCTCTAAACATCGAATGACGGGACGCGGAGACGTGATTCTGGAGGTGTTTAGAGCCGGTCCTTCGGAGATCTACGGCATGATTTTTGCTACTGCCAACTGAAATTCCCACAAACATACTTGATAACAGGTGTATCCTATTGTTGTGAATGATTCGTGATGCGGGATTGTGAAGTACGCCGTAGTTGCGCCTCGTATGGATGATCGGCTTCTATTCGGTAGGGAAAGGCAAGGGTAGATTATCACGCTACGAATCCTGTTGTTGATTTGCAAACTATCTGCAAATCTTTTGGATTCGAAGCTGAAAG
>JAUPFV010000147.1:112500-115000 GCA_036936605.1 Limnanthes douglasii subsp. nivea
ATACCGAAACTTTACCATCTCACGGATATCGGAAAATATTGTGGAATAAAAAAAATCACATGATTCGGACATCCGAAGCCAAAGGTACGGACTTGCAAAGGTTTGGAGCTACGGTTTTAAAAAAAACCGAAATAACCCGGATTTATAGGAACAAACCAAAAGGTAATAATTTACCGAAACTTCACCATCGCTTAGATACCGAAAAATAATGCGGAATGAAAAAATAATTCGGAAAATTCCGACATCCTAACCCAAAGTTACGGACTTGCAGGTGTGATGGCAAAAAAATCATGAGTTATAAAATAAAGTCCTATTTTTCGGCGTTGGTTAAAAAATACCGAAACTTTACCATATCGTTGTTTCTACCACGCGGTAAACTCTACCAAGCTCCACGAATTTACTTCGAAAGGAGGGACAAAAAATAATTAAAGAAAAAAAAGCGACCAGCGAGGTTCGAACCCACACCGTTGGGATATAAAAAGTCACTACGTCACTAACCGCTACACCAAACCTACATTGACGATAAAGCTCGTATCCACTAGTATACAAACATACGGTAAGACTTCCTTAAATTGGGGCTTTCCGAAATTGATTCGATATTCGGATAGTGTCGGCCATAAAATATGAAGCTATGCGGTGAAATCGGAATTCAAATCGAAAAATCGAGCCAATATTAGGGTTTCTATTTCCTAAAATCCCTAAATAATTCTAAAAATCTAAAATTAACATGCAAAACGGCGTTTTTTTGGGTCCACACTTCGGTTAATCACCGTAGGTAATTAACCAGCGCGTAGATCTCGAAAAACTGCATGGAATCCATATATAGAAATCCGCATTCGGACAACCGATAAATCCATACAAGATATTGGAACCGAGCCATTGTTGGCCGGTTTTTTGCTGGCCAGCAATGTGGCGCAAGTGGCCGGCCAATGTGGCGCCATTGGCCAGCATTGTGGCGCCATTGGCCGGTATTGTTGCACCAGTGACCGGCCAATGTGGCACCAGTGGCCGGCCAGTGTGGCACCACTGTGGCCAGCAATGTGGCGCCAGTGGCCGGCCACTTCGGCCAGCAATGTGGCGCCAGTGGCCAGCAATGTGGCGCCAGTGGCCAGCATTGTGGCGCCAGAGCCAGCATTTGAGGCGCCAGTGGCCAGTGCTGTGGCACCAGTGGCCAGCAATGTGGCGCCAGTGGCCAGCATTGCGGCGCCAGAGCCAGCATTTGAGGCGCCAGTGGCCGGCCAATGTGGTGCAAGTGGCCCGCATTGTGGCGCCAGTGGCAGGCCACACTGGGCTGTGTGGTGCCAGCAGCGCCCCAAATTGGGCCAAAGCATATAAAAAATGTGATATCTTTTTTTCTACTCGTGCAAAACTCAAAATACTTTCCATCATACAATCCTTATAACATGTAGGATTTTTAAGAGTCGAGTTTGTAATTTTTAAACCAAAAGTAAATTTGTTATGATTTTTCTAACGTTTTTCGTTAAAAAAATATATATAAAATACTTATGGTTTGAATTTTTAGTTCAAACTTTGTGAACACTTGTTTTTATCCATTGTTAACATAACTGCAAAGTTTCATAACCAAATTCCTTCGGATTCCCCACTTTTGAAGGTAGGGTGATGGTTCAAACATAAAAGCACTACCTAGTGTTTTAGCTAAAACAGCCTATTAAGCTACTTAGGGGGGGTGAGCCAACTGGTGAAAGTTGGAGTTGCCCCAAAGGTGCTTGTTTTAGCCGGCAAGCACCGAATGTCGCACATACTAGTGCGGCATTGGTAGCCTTTGTAGCCTTTTAAGCACAAATTGTCCGAGGTGGGAAGTAAAAGACCAAAATACCCCTCTTACGGCTAAAGGACAATTTGTGCTTAACGAGTGAGGAAGCGGGCGGATTCCTCCCGATGCGAAGGTGGGGATTAGTAGGAACTCGTTTTTGTGGTGGATGTGTTGCGGTTTTGGCCTTCCATAGGAAAAGACCAAAATACCCCTACGACAAAAAGTAAGAGGTAGTCTATGGTTTTGCGTTGTTGCATTCCACAGACCCTCTTATGATTCCTAGTAGTCCTAGTTGGCCCTACTTTTCACCGAAGAGGGTAGGGCAGTCGGTCATAGAGAGGGGTTGGAGCTATTGGTTATTACGATTCCAAATCATTTTAATCAGCAGCAATGGTGGGATTTGCCTTTAGACGATGGTTGTTTGCGGGCGTTGGAAGGGGTACGTAGCATAAATTTTTGGGACGGATCGGAGATGCTGTCGCTATAAGTCTCTAAACATCGAATGACGGGACGCGGAGACGTGATTCTGGAGGTGTTTAGAGCCGGTCCTTCGGAGATCTACGGCATGATTTTTGCTACTGCCAACTGAAATTCCCACAAACATACTTGATAACAGGTGTATCCTATTGTTGTGAATGATTCGTGATGCGGGATTGTGAAGTACGCCGTAGTTGCGCCTCGTATGGATGATCGGCTTCTATTCGGTAGGGAAAGGCAAGGGTAGAT
>JAUPFV010000148.1:0-2500 GCA_036936605.1 Limnanthes douglasii subsp. nivea
CAGGGTATTGTAAGTGGCAGAGTGGCCTTGCTGCCACGATCCACTGAGATTCAGCCCTTCGTCGCTCCGATTCGTCCCTCCCCCATAGCAAACAATAAAACACAAGTTTAACTTAAAGTTTTTTTTAAAGAAAATAGCCCTGAGGTTCAAAGGGATACGTAAAAATTCCTAAGTGTTTGAAGCACCATGAACGCTCTTGCAACTCTTGTCGTGCCATCGATGCGGAGTGTGGGTGCAAATGTTGGACCATCGGTGGGTAGTGTTATGAAAGCCTTATGTACAATCAACATCAAGTTAAAGACTCCGATATATATATATATATATATATATATACATCGATTGTTTGTCAAATTTACGGACTTCAGGTAGTTGACAACAAAATTATAAACAAGCCTAAAAACTTCAATAATACTATCCAATATATCCATATACTACTAACACCGTTTGGGTTCGTTGGAAACAAAAATAAATAAATATTGAAGTGTTCGTAGATGATGGGGTTCGAACCCATACCGCCCACGAAGTTTGTTGAAAGTCCAACCACTAGGCTAAGGTATAATGTTATAATAAAACATGTATATTATGTTATACAACCATAGCGAGGTCCGTAATAAGCGGCAAAGCACGGTGTCCGGATTTATAAGAACGAACCGAAGGGTTAAAAAAACACGGGACAACATACTATGTAAATAGATGTAAAAAAAATAACGTATGGTTAAAAAAAAATCAAGTCATTTCGATATCCAAACCCAAAGCTACGGACTTGCAAGTTTTGAAGCTTCAATATAGAAAAATCTCAAAACTAGTAGTCCGGATTCTCTAGAGACGAACAAAAGGGTTGGAAAACGTCGAGGGTGGAACGTCACATAAGTGTACCAAAAATAATGCGGAACTAGAGAGATCATGTGTTATGGTAAAAAGATTGTGAGCTATATTATATTACCCACCGGTTGGTCTTCAAAAGTCCTATTTTTCGACGTTGTTAAAAAAGTCCGAAATTTTACCATCACGTAGATATCGAAAAATAATGCGTTTTGAAAAAAAGATCGGACAATTCCGACATCCGAAGCCAAAGTTACGGACTTGCAAAGGTGATGGTAAAAAAATCGTAAGCTATAACCCACCGGTTTAGCTAAAAAATTCCTATTTTTCCACATTGGGTAAAAAATACCGAAACTTTACCATCTCACGGATATCGGAAAATATTGTGGAATAAAAAAAATCACATGATTCGGACATCCGAAGCCAAAGGTACGGACTTGCAAAGGTTTGGAGCTACGGTTTTAAAAAAAACCGAAATAACCCGGATTTATAGGAACAAACCAAAAGGTAATAATTTACCGAAACTTCACCATCGCTTAGATACCGAAAAATAATGCGGAATGAAAAAATAATTCGGAAAATTCCGACATCCTAACCCAAAGTTACGGACTTGCAGGTGTGATGGCAAAAAAATCATGAGTTATAAAATAAAGTCCTATTTTTCGGCGTTGGTTAAAAAATACCGAAACTTTACCATATCGTTGTTTCTACCACGCGGTAAACTCTACCAAGCTCCACGAATTTACTTCGAAAGGAGGGACAAAAAATAATTAAAGAAAAAAAAGCGACCAGCGAGGTTCGAACCCACACCGTTGGGATATAAAAAGTCACTACGTCACTAACCGCTACACCAAACCTACATTGACGATAAAGCTCGTATCCACTAGTATACAAACATACGGTAAGACTTCCTTAAATTGGGGCTTTCCGAAATTGATTCGATATTCGGATAGTGTCGGCCATAAAATATGAAGCTATGCGGTGAAATCGGAATTCAAATCGAAAAATCGAGCCAATATTAGGGTTTCTATTTCCTAAAATCCCTAAATAATTCTAAAAATCTAAAATTAACATGCAAAACGGCGTTTTTTTGGGTCCACACTTCGGTTAATCACCGTAGGTAATTAACCAGCGCGTAGATCTCGAAAAACTGCATGGAATCCATATATAGAAATCCGCATTCGGACAACCGATAAATCCATACAAGATATTGGAACCGAGCCATTGTTGGCCGGTTTTTTGCTGGCCAGCAATGTGGCGCAAGTGGCCGGCCAATGTGGCGCCATTGGCCAGCATTGTGGCGCCATTGGCCGGTATTGTTGCACCAGTGACCGGCCAATGTGGCACCAGTGGCCGGCCAGTGTGGCACCACTGTGGCCAGCAATGTGGCGCCAGTGGCCGGCCACTTCGGCCAGCAATGTGGCGCCAGTGGCCAGCAATGTGGCGCCAGTGGCCAGCATTGTGGCGCCAGAGCCAGCATTTGAGGCGCCAGTGGCCAGTGCTGTGGCACCAGTGGCCAGCAATGTGGCGCCAGTGGCCAGCATTGCGGCGCCAGAGCCAGCATTTGAGGCGCCAGTGGCCGGCCAATGTGGTGCAAGTGGCCCGCATTGTGGCGCCAGTGGCAGGCCACACTGGGCTGTGTGGTGCCAGCAGCGCCCCAAATTGGGCCAAAGCATAT
>JAUPFV010000148.1:92500-95000 GCA_036936605.1 Limnanthes douglasii subsp. nivea
TTTACCATCTCACGGATATCGGAAAATATTGTGGAATAAAAAAAATCACATGATTCGGACATCCGAAGCCAAAGGTACGGACTTGCAAAGGTTTGGAGCTACGGTTTTAAAAAAAACCGAAATAACCCGGATTTATAGGAACAAACCAAAAGGTAATAATTTACCGAAACTTCACCATCGCTTAGATACCGAAAAATAATGCGGAATGAAAAAATAATTCGGAAAATTCCGACATCCTAACCCAAAGTTACGGACTTGCAGGTGTGATGGCAAAAAAATCATGAGTTATAAAATAAAGTCCTATTTTTCGGCGTTGGTTAAAAAATACCGAAACTTTACCATATCGTTGTTTCTACCACGCGGTAAACTCTACCAAGCTCCACGAATTTACTTCGAAAGGAGGGACAAAAAATAATTAAAGAAAAAAAAGCGACCAGCGAGGTTCGAACCCACACCGTTGGGATATAAAAAGTCACTACGTCACTAACCGCTACACCAAACCTACATTGACGATAAAGCTCGTATCCACTAGTATACAAACATACGGTAAGACTTCCTTAAATTGGGGCTTTCCGAAATTGATTCGATATTCGGATAGTGTCGGCCATAAAATATGAAGCTATGCGGTGAAATCGGAATTCAAATCGAAAAATCGAGCCAATATTAGGGTTTCTATTTCCTAAAATCCCTAAATAATTCTAAAAATCTAAAATTAACATGCAAAACGGCGTTTTTTTGGGTCCACACTTCGGTTAATCACCGTAGGTAATTAACCAGCGCGTAGATCTCGAAAAACTGCATGGAATCCATATATAGAAATCCGCATTCGGACAACCGATAAATCCATACAAGATATTGGAACCGAGCCATTGTTGGCCGGTTTTTTGCTGGCCAGCAATGTGGCGCAAGTGGCCGGCCAATGTGGCGCCATTGGCCAGCATTGTGGCGCCATTGGCCGGTATTGTTGCACCAGTGACCGGCCAATGTGGCACCAGTGGCCGGCCAGTGTGGCACCACTGTGGCCAGCAATGTGGCGCCAGTGGCCGGCCACTTCGGCCAGCAATGTGGCGCCAGTGGCCAGCAATGTGGCGCCAGTGGCCAGCATTGTGGCGCCAGAGCCAGCATTTGAGGCGCCAGTGGCCAGTGCTGTGGCACCAGTGGCCAGCAATGTGGCGCCAGTGGCCAGCATTGCGGCGCCAGAGCCAGCATTTGAGGCGCCAGTGGCCGGCCAATGTGGTGCAAGTGGCCCGCATTGTGGCGCCAGTGGCAGGCCACACTGGGCTGTGTGGTGCCAGCAGCGCCCCAAATTGGGCCAAAGCATATAAAAAATGTGATATCTTTTTTTCTACTCGTGCAAAACTCAAAATACTTTCCATCATACAATCCTTATAACATGTAGGATTTTTAAGAGTCGAGTTTGTAATTTTTAAACCAAAAGTAAATTTGTTATGATTTTTCTAACGTTTTTCGTTAAAAAAATATATATAAAATACTTATGGTTTGAATTTTTAGTTCAAACTTTGTGAACACTTGTTTTTATCCATTGTTAACATAACTGCAAAGTTTCATAACCAAATTCCTTCGGATTCCCCACTTTTGAAGGTAGGGTGATGGTTCAAACATAAAAGCACTACCTAGTGTTTTAGCTAAAACAGCCTATTAAGCTACTTAGGGGGGGTGAGCCAACTGGTGAAAGTTGGAGTTGCCCCAAAGGTGCTTGTTTTAGCCGGCAAGCACCGAATGTCGCACATACTAGTGCGGCATTGGTAGCCTTTGTAGCCTTTTAAGCACAAATTGTCCGAGGTGGGAAGTAAAAGACCAAAATACCCCTCTTACGGCTAAAGGACAATTTGTGCTTAACGAGTGAGGAAGCGGGCGGATTCCTCCCGATGCGAAGGTGGGGATTAGTAGGAACTCGTTTTTGTGGTGGATGTGTTGCGGTTTTGGCCTTCCATAGGAAAAGACCAAAATACCCCTACGACAAAAAGTAAGAGGTAGTCTATGGTTTTGCGTTGTTGCATTCCACAGACCCTCTTATGATTCCTAGTAGTCCTAGTTGGCCCTACTTTTCACCGAAGAGGGTAGGGCAGTCGGTCATAGAGAGGGGTTGGAGCTATTGGTTATTACGATTCCAAATCATTTTAATCAGCAGCAATGGTGGGATTTGCCTTTAGACGATGGTTGTTTGCGGGCGTTGGAAGGGGTACGTAGCATAAATTTTTGGGACGGATCGGAGATGCTGTCGCTATAAGTCTCTAAACATCGAATGACGGGACGCGGAGACGTGATTCTGGAGGTGTTTAGAGCCGGTCCTTCGGAGATCTACGGCATGATTTTTGCTACTGCCAACTGAAATTCCCACAAACATACTTGATAACAGGTGTATCCTATTGTTGTGAATGATTCGTGATGCGGGATTGTGAAGTACGCCGTAGTTGCGCCTCGTATGGATGATCGGCTTCTATTCGGTAGGGAAAGGCAAGGGTAGATTATCACGCTA
>JAUPFV010000149.1:20000-22500 GCA_036936605.1 Limnanthes douglasii subsp. nivea
TTTGCAGGAACGACAAGATGATGACTTTCAGCTTCGAATCCAAAAGATTTGCAGATAGTTTGCAAATCAACAACAGGATTCGTAGCGTGATAATCTACCCTTGCCTTTCCCTACCGAATAGAAGCCGATCATCCATACGAGGCGCAACTACGGCGTACTTCACAATCCCGCATCACGAATCATTCACAACAATAGGATACACCTGTTATCAAGTATGTTTGTGGGAATTTCAGTTGGCAGTAGCAAAAATCATGCCGTAGATCTCCGAAGGACCGGCTCTAAACACCTCCAGAATCACGTCTCCGCGTCCCGTCATTCGATGTTTAGAGACTTATAGCGACAGCATCTCCGATCCGTCCCAAAAATTTATGCTACGTACCCCTTCCAACGCCCGCAAACAACCATCGTCTAAAGGCAAATCCCACCATTGCTGCTGATTAAAATGATTTGGAATCGTAATAACCAATAGCTCCAACCCCTCTCTATGACCGACTGCCCTACCCTCTTCGGTGAAAAGTAGGGCCAACTAGGACTACTAGGAATCATAAGAGGGTCTGTGGAATGCAACAACGCAAAACCATAGACTACCTCTTACTTTTTGTCGTAGGGGTATTTTGGTCTTTTCCTATGGAAGGCCAAAACCGCAACACATCCACCACAAAAACGAGTTCCTACTAATCCCCACCTTCGCATCGGGAGGAATCCGCCCGCTTCCTCACTCGTTAAGCACAAATTGTCCTTTAGCCGTAAGAGGGGTATTTTGGTCTTTTACTTCCCACCTCGGACAATTTGTGCTTAAAAGGCTACAAAGGCTACCAATGCCGCACTAGTATGTGCGACATTCGGTGCTTGCCGGCTAAAACAAGCACCTTTGGGGCAACTCCAACTTTCACCAGTTGGCTCACCCCCCCTAAGTAGCTTAATAGGCTGTTTTAGCTAAAACACTAGGTAGTGCTTTTATGTTTGAACCATCACCCTACCTTCAAAAGTGGGGAATCCGAAGGAATTTGGTTATGAAACTTTGCAGTTATGTTAACAATGGATAAAAACAAGTGTTCACAAAGTTTGAACTAAAAATTCAAACCATAAGTATTTTATATATATTTTTTTAACGAAAAACGTTAGAAAAATCATAACAAATTTACTTTTGGTTTAAAAATTACAAACTCGACTCTTAAAAATCCTACATGTTATAAGGATTGTATGATGGAAAGTATTTTGAGTTTTGCACGAGTAGAAAAAAAGATATCACATTTTTTATATGCTTTGGCCCAATTTGGGGCGCTGCTGGCACCACACAGCCCAGTGTGGCCTGCCACTGGCGCCACAATGCGGGCCACTTGCACCACATTGGCCGGCCACTGGCGCCTCAAATGCTGGCTCTGGCGCCGCAATGCTGGCCACTGGCGCCACATTGCTGGCCACTGGTGCCACAGCACTGGCCACTGGCGCCTCAAATGCTGGCTCTGGCGCCACAATGCTGGCCACTGGCGCCACATTGCTGGCCACTGGCGCCACATTGCTGGCCGAAGTGGCCGGCCACTGGCGCCACATTGCTGGCCACAGTGGTGCCACACTGGCCGGCCACTGGTGCCACATTGGCCGGTCACTGGTGCAACAATACCGGCCAATGGCGCCACAATGCTGGCCAATGGCGCCACATTGGCCGGCCACTTGCGCCACATTGCTGGCCAGCAAAAAACCGGCCAACAATGGCTCGGTTCCAATATCTTGTATGGATTTATCGGTTGTCCGAATGCGGATTTCTATATATGGATTCCATGCAGTTTTTCGAGATCTACGCGCTGGTTAATTACCTACGGTGATTAACCGAAGTGTGGACCCAAAAAAACGCCGTTTTGCATGTTAATTTTAGATTTTTAGAATTATTTAGGGATTTTAGGAAATAGAAACCCTAATATTGGCTCGATTTTTCGATTTGAATTCCGATTTCACCGCATAGCTTCATATTTTATGGCCGACACTATCCGAATATCGAATCAATTTCGGAAAGCCCCAATTTAAGGAAGTCTTACCGTATGTTTGTATACTAGTGGATACGAGCTTTATCGTCAATGTAGGTTTGGTGTAGCGGTTAGTGACGTAGTGACTTTTTATATCCCAACGGTGTGGGTTCGAACCTCGCTGGTCGCTTTTTTTTCTTTAATTATTTTTTGTCCCTCCTTTCGAAGTAAATTCGTGGAGCTTGGTAGAGTTTACCGCGTGGTAGAAACAACGATATGGTAAAGTTTCGGTATTTTTTAACCAACGCCGAAAAATAGGACTTTATTTTATAACTCATGATTTTTTTGCCATCACACCTGCAAGTCCGTAACTTTGGGTTAGGATGTCGGAATTTTCCGAATTATTTTTTCATTCCGCAT
The DNA here is from genome assembly GCA_036936605.1 of Limnanthes douglasii subsp. nivea. Classification (NCBI taxonomy): domain Eukaryota; kingdom Viridiplantae; phylum Streptophyta; class Magnoliopsida; order Brassicales; family Limnanthaceae; genus Limnanthes; species Limnanthes douglasii. The sequence goes on from JAUPFV010000149.1 coordinate 22,385, forward strand.
TATTTTTCGGTATCTAAGCGATGGTGAAGTTTCGGTAAATTATTACCTTTTGGTTTGTTCCTATAAATCCGGGTTATTTCGGTTTTTTTTAAAACCGTAGCTCCAAACCTTTGCAA
>JAUPFV010000149.1:72500-75000 GCA_036936605.1 Limnanthes douglasii subsp. nivea
ATACCCCTTCCAACGCCCACAAGCAACCATCGTCTAAAGGCAAATCCTACCATTGCTGCAGACTCATGCGCTTTCAAATCATGAAAACCAATGGCCACAACTTTTTCTTCCGACCCCTCCCCCGTTTTGCAGGAACGACAAGATGATGACTTTCAGCTTCGAATCCAAAAGATTTGCAGATAGTTTGCAAATCAACAACAGGATTCGTAGCGTGATAATCTACCCTTGCCTTTCCCTACCGAATAGAAGCCGATCATCCATACGAGGCGCAACTACGGCGTACTTCACAATCCCGCATCACGAATCATTCACAACAATAGGATACACCTGTTATCAAGTATGTTTGTGGGAATTTCAGTTGGCAGTAGCAAAAATCATGCCGTAGATCTCCGAAGGACCGGCTCTAAACACCTCCAGAATCACGTCTCCGCGTCCCGTCATTCGATGTTTAGAGACTTATAGCGACAGCATCTCCGATCCGTCCCAAAAATTTATGCTACGTACCCCTTCCAACGCCCGCAAACAACCATCGTCTAAAGGCAAATCCCACCATTGCTGCTGATTAAAATGATTTGGAATCGTAATAACCAATAGCTCCAACCCCTCTCTATGACCGACTGCCCTACCCTCTTCGGTGAAAAGTAGGGCCAACTAGGACTACTAGGAATCATAAGAGGGTCTGTGGAATGCAACAACGCAAAACCATAGACTACCTCTTACTTTTTGTCGTAGGGGTATTTTGGTCTTTTCCTATGGAAGGGCAAAACCGCAACACATCCACCACAAAAACGAGTTCCTACTAATCCCCACCTTCGCATCGGGAGGAATCCGCCCGCTTCCTCACTCGTTAAGCACAAATTGTCCTTTAGCCGTAAGAGGGGTATTTTGGTCTTTTACTTCCCACCTCGGACAATTTGTGCTTAAAAGGCTACAAAGGCTACCAATGCCGCACTAGTATGTGCGACATTCGGTGCTTGCCGGCTAAAACAAGCACCTTTGGGGCAACTCCAACTTTCACCAGTTGGCTCACCCCCCCCTAAGTAGCTTAATAGGCTGTTTTAGCTAAAACACTAGGTAGTGCTTTTATGTTTGAACCATCACCCTACCTTCAAAAGTGGGGAATCCGAAGGAATTTGGTTATGAAACTTTGCAGTTATGTTAACAATGGATAAAAACAAGTGTTCACAAAGTTTGAACTAAAAATTCAAACCATAAGTATTTTATATATATTTTTTTAACGAAAAACGTTAGAAAAATCATAACAAATTTACTTTTGGTTTAAAAATTACAAACTCGACTCTTAAAAATCCTACATGTTATAAGGATTGTATGATGGAAAGTATTTTGAGTTTTGCACGAGTAGAAAAAAAGATATCACATTTTTTATATGCTTTGGCCCAATTTGGGGCGCTGCTGGCACCACACAGCCCAGTGTGGCCTGCCACTGGCGCCACAATGCGGGCCACTTGCACCACATTGGCCGGCCACTGGCGCCTCAAATGCTGGCTCTGGCGCCGCAATGCTGGCCACTGGCGCCACATTGCTGGCCACTGGTGCCACAGCACTGGCCACTGGCGCCTCAAATGCTGGCTCTGGCGCCACAATGCTGGCCACTGGCGCCACATTGCTGGCCACTGGCGCCACATTGCTGGCCGAAGTGGCCGGCCACTGGCGCCACATTGCTGGCCACAGTGGTGCCACACTGGCCGGCCACTGGTGCCACATTGGCCGGTCACTGGTGCAACAATACCGGCCAATGGCGCCACAATGCTGGCCAATGGCGCCACATTGGCCGGCCACTTGCGCCACATTGCTGGCCAGCAAAAAACCGGCCAACAATGGCTCGGTTCCAATATCTTGTATGGATTTATCGGTTGTCCGAATGCGGATTTCTATATATGGATTCCATGCAGTTTTTCGAGATCTACGCGCTGGTTAATTACCTACGGTGATTAACCGAAGTGTGGACCCAAAAAAACGCCGTTTTGCATGTTAATTTTAGATTTTTAGAATTATTTAGGGAATTTAGGAAATAGAAACCCTAATATTGGCTCGATTTTTCGATTTGAATTCCGATTTCACCGCATAGCTTCATATTTTATGGCCGACACTATCCGAATATCGAATCAATTTCGGAAAGCCCCAATTTAAGGAAGTCTTACCGTATGTTTGTATACTAGTGGATACGAGCTTTATCGTCAATGTAGGTTTGGTGTAGCGGTTAGTGACGTAGTGACTTTTTATATCCCAACGGTGTGGGTTCGAACCTCGCTGGTCGCTTTTTTTTCTTTAATTATTTTTTGTCCCTCCTTTCGAAGTAAATTCGTGGAGCTTGGTAGAGTTTACCGCGTGGTAGAAACAACGATATGGTAAAGTTTCGGTATTTTTTAACCAACGCCGAAAAATAGGACTTTATTTTATAACTCATGATTTTTTTGCCATCACACCTGCAAGTCCGTAACTTTGGGTTAGGATGTCGGAATTTTCCGAATTATTTTTT
>JAUPFV010000015.1:17500-20000 GCA_036936605.1 Limnanthes douglasii subsp. nivea
GCCACAACTTTTTCTTCCGACCCCTCCCCCGTTTTGCAGGAACGACAAGATGATGACTTTCAGCTTCGAATCCAAAAGATTTGCAGATAGTTTGCAAATCAACAACAGGATTCGTAGCGTGATAATCTACCCTTGCCTTTCCCTACCGAATAGAAGCCGATCATCCATACGAGGCGCAACTACGGCGTACTTCACAATCCCGCATCACGAATCATTCACAACAATAGGATACACCTGTTATCAAGTATGTTTGTGGGAATTTCAGTTGGCAGTAGCAAAAATCATGCCGTAGATCTCCGAAGGACCGGCTCTAAACACCTCCAGAATCACGTCTCCGCGTCCCGTCATTCGATGTTTAGAGACTTATAGCGACAGCATCTCCGATCCGTCCCAAAAATTTATGCTACGTACCCCTTCCAACGCCCGCAAACAACCATCGTCTAAAGGCAAATCCCACCATTGCTGCTGATTAAAATGATTTGGAATCGTAATAACCAATAGCTCCAACCCCTCTCTATGACCGACTGCCCTACCCTCTTCGGTGAAAAGTAGGGCCAACTAGGACTACTAGGAATCATAAGAGGGTCTGTGGAATGCAACAACGCAAAACCATAGACTACCTCTTACTTTTTGTCGTAGGGGTATTTTGGTCTTTTCCTATGGAAGGCCAAAACCGCAACACATCCACCACAAAAACGAGTTCCTACTAATCCCCACCTTCGCATCGGGAGGAATCCGCCCGCTTCCTCACTCGTTAAGCACAAATTGTCCTTTAGCCGTAAGAGGGGTATTTTGGTCTTTTACTTCCCACCTCGGACAATTTGTGCTTAAAAGGCTACAAAGGCTACCAATGCCGCACTAGTATGTGCGACATTCGGTGCTTGCCGGCTAAAACAAGCACCTTTGGGGCAACTCCAACTTTCACCAGTTGGCTCACCCCCCCTAAGTAGCTTAATAGGCTGTTTTAGCTAAAACACTAGGTAGTGCTTTTATGTTTGAACCATCACCCTACCTTCAAAAGTGGGGAATCCGAAGGAATTTGGTTATGAAACTTTGCAGTTATGTTAACAATGGATAAAAACAAGTGTTCACAAAGTTTGAACTAAAAATTCAAACCATAAGTATTTTATATATATTTTTTTAACGAAAAACGTTAGAAAAATCATAACAAATTTACTTTTGGTTTAAAAATTACAAACTCGACTCTTAAAAATCCTACATGTTATAAGGATTGTATGATGGAAAGTATTTTGAGTTTTGCACGAGTAGAAAAAAAGATATCACATTTTTTATATGCTTTGGCCCAATTTGGGGCGCTGCTGGCACCACACAGCCCAGTGTGGCCTGCCACTGGCGCCACAATGCGGGCCACTTGCACCACATTGGCCGGCCACTGGCGCCTCAAATGCTGGCTCTGGCGCCGCAATGCTGGCCACTGGCGCCACATTGCTGGCCACTGGTGCCACAGCACTGGCCACTGGCGCCTCAAATGCTGGCTCTGGCGCCACAATGCTGGCCACTGGCGCCACATTGCTGGCCACTGGCGCCACATTGCTGGCCGAAGTGGCCGGCCACTGGCGCCACATTGCTGGCCACAGTGGTGCCACACTGGCCGGCCACTGGTGCCACATTGGCCGGTCACTGGTGCAACAATACCGGCCAATGGCGCCACAATGCTGGCCAATGGCGCCACATTGGCCGGCCACTTGCGCCACATTGCTGGCCAGCAAAAAACCGGCCAACAATGGCTCGGTTCCAATATCTTGTATGGATTTATCGGTTGTCCGAATGCGGATTTCTATATATGGATTCCATGCAGTTTTTCGAGATCTACGCGCTGGTTAATTACCTACGGTGATTAACCGAAGTGTGGACCCAAAAAAACGCCGTTTTGCATGTTAATTTTAGATTTTTAGAATTATTTAGGGATTTTAGGAAATAGAAACCCTAATATTGGCTCGATTTTTCGATTTGAATTCCGATTTCACCGCATAGCTTCATATTTTATGGCCGACACTATCCGAATATCGAATCAATTTCGGAAAGCCCCAATTTAAGGAAGTCTTACCGTATGTTTGTATACTAGTGGATACGAGCTTTATCGTCAATGTAGGTTTGGTGTAGCGGTTAGTGACGTAGTGACTTTTTATATCCCAACGGTGTGGGTTCGAACCTCGCTGGTCGCTTTTTTTTCTTTAATTATTTTTTGTCCCTCCTTTCGAAGTAAATTCGTGGAGCTTGGTAGAGTTTACCGCGTGGTAGAAACAACGATATGGTAAAGTTTCGGTATTTTTTAACCAACGCCGAAAAATAGGACTTTATTTTATAACTCATGATTTTTTTGCCATCACACCTGCAAGTCCGTAACTTTGGGTTAGGATGTCGGAATTTTCCGAATTATTTTTTCATTCCGCATTATTTTTCGGTATCTAAGCGATGGTGAAGTTTCGGTAAATTATTACCTTTTGGTTTGTTCCTATAAATCCGGGTTATTTCGGTT
>JAUPFV010000015.1:70000-72500 GCA_036936605.1 Limnanthes douglasii subsp. nivea
ATCCGTCCCAAAAATTTATGCTACATACCCCTTCCAACGCCCACAAGCAACCATCGTCTAAAGGCAAATCCTACCATTGCTGCAGACTCATGCGCTTTCAAATCATGAAAACCAATGGCCACAACTTTTTCTTCCGACCCCTCCCCCGTTTTGCAGGAACGACAAGATGATGACTTTCAGCTTCGAATCCAAAAGATTTGCAGATAGTTTGCAAATCAACAACAGGATTCGTAGCGTGATAATCTACCCTTGCCTTTCCCTACCGAATAGAAGCCGATCATCCATACGAGGCGCAACTACGGCGTACTTCACAATCCCGCATCACGAATCATTCACAACAATAGGATACACCTGTTATCAAGTATGTTTGTGGGAATTTCAGTTGGCAGTAGCAAAAATCATGCCGTAGATCTCCGAAGGACCGGCTCTAAACACCTCCAGAATCACGTCTCCGCGTCCCGTCATTCGATGTTTAGAGACTTATAGCGACAGCATCTCCGATCCGTCCCAAAAATTTATGCTACGTACCCCTTCCAACGCCCGCAAACAACCATCGTCTAAAGGCAAATCCCACCATTGCTGCTGATTAAAATGATTTGGAATCGTAATAACCAATAGCTCCAACCCCTCTCTATGACCGACTGCCCTACCCTCTTCGGTGAAAAGTAGGGCCAACTAGGACTACTAGGAATCATAAGAGGGTCTGTGGAATGCAACAACGCAAAACCATAGACTACCTCTTACTTTTTGTCGTAGGGGTATTTTGGTCTTTTCCTATGGAAGGCCAAAACCGCAACACATCCACCACAAAAACGAGTTCCTACTAATCCCCACCTTCGCATCGGGAGGAATCCGCCCGCTTCCTCACTCGTTAAGCACAAATTGTCCTTTAGCCGTAAGAGGGGTATTTTGGTCTTTTACTTCCCACCTCGGACAATTTGTGCTTAAAAGGCTACAAAGGCTACCAATGCCGCACTAGTATGTGCGACATTCGGTGCTTGCCGGCTAAAACAAGCACCTTTGGGGCAACTCCAACTTTCACCAGTTGGCTCACCCCCCCTAAGTAGCTTAATAGGCTGTTTTAGCTAAAACACTAGGTAGTGCTTTTATGTTTGAACCATCACCCTACCTTCAAAAGTGGGGAATCCGAAGGAATTTGGTTATGAAACTTTGCAGTTATGTTAACAATGGATAAAAACAAGTGTTCACAAAGTTTGAACTAAAAATTCAAACCATAAGTATTTTATATATATTTTTTTAACGAAAAACGTTAGAAAAATCATAACAAATTTACTTTTGGTTTAAAAATTACAAACTCGACTCTTAAAAATCCTACATGTTATAAGGATTGTATGATGGAAAGTATTTTGAGTTTTGCACGAGTAGAAAAAAAGATATCACATTTTTTATATGCTTTGGCCCAATTTGGGGCGCTGCTGGCACCACACAGCCCAGTGTGGCCTGCCACTGGCGCCACAATGCGGGCCACTTGCACCACATTGGCCGGCCACTGGCGCCTCAAATGCTGGCTCTGGCGCCGCAATGCTGGCCACTGGCGCCACATTGCTGGCCACTGGTGCCACAGCACTGGCCACTGGCGCCTCAAATGCTGGCTCTGGCGCCACAATGCTGGCCACTGGCGCCACATTGCTGGCCACTGGCGCCACATTGCTGGCCGAAGTGGCCGGCCACTGGCGCCACATTGCTGGCCACAGTGGTGCCACACTGGCCGGCCACTGGTGCCACATTGGCCGGTCACTGGTGCAACAATACCGGCCAATGGCGCCACAATGCTGGCCAATGGCGCCACATTGGCCGGCCACTTGCGCCACATTGCTGGCCAGCAAAAAACCGGCCAACAATGGCTCGGTTCCAATATCTTGTATGGATTTATCGGTTGTCCGAATGCGGATTTCTATATATGGATTCCATGCAGTTTTTCGAGATCTACGCGCTGGTTAATTACCTACGGTGATTAACCGAAGTGTGGACCCAAAAAAACGCCGTTTTGCATGTTAATTTTAGATTTTTAGAATTATTTAGGGATTTTAGGAAATAGAAACCCTAATATTGGCTCGATTTTTCGATTTGAATTCCGATTTCACCACATAGCTTCATATTTTATGGCCGACACTATCCGAATATCGAATCAATTTCGGAAAGCCCCAATTTAAGGAAGTCTTACCGTATGTTTGTATACTAGTGGATACGAGCTTTATCGTCAATGTAGGTTTGGTGTAGCGGTTAGTGACGTAGTGACTTTTTATATCCCAACGGTGTGGGTTCGAACCTCGCTGGTCGCTTTTTTTTCTTTAATTATTTTTTGTCCCTCCTTTCGAAGTAAATTCGTGGAGCTTGGTAGAGTTTACCGCGTGGTAGAAACAACGATATGGTAAAGTTTCGGTATTTTTTAACCAACGCCGAAAAATAGGACTTTATTTTATAACTCATGATTTTTTTGCCATCACACCTGCAAGTCCGTAACTTTGGGTTAGGATGT
>JAUPFV010000015.1:165000-167500 GCA_036936605.1 Limnanthes douglasii subsp. nivea
TTCCCTACCGAATAGAAGCCGATCATCCATACGAGGCGCAACTACGGCGTACTTCACAATCCCGCATCACGAATCATTCACAACAATAGGATACACCTGTTATCAAGTATGTTTGTGGGAATTTCAGTTGGCAGTAGCAAAAATCATGCCGTAGATCTCCGAAGGACCGGCTCTAAACACCTCCAGAATCACGTCTCCGCGTCCCGTCATTCGATGTTTAGAGACTTATAGCGACAGCATCTCCGATCCGTCCCAAAAATTTATGCTACGTACCCCTTCCAACGCCCGCAAACAACCATCGTCTAAAGGCAAATCCCACCATTGCTGCTGATTAAAATGATTTGGAATCGTAATAACCAATAGCTCCAACCCCTCTCTATGACCGACTGCCCTACCCTCTTCGGTGAAAAGTAGGGCCAACTAGGACTACTAGGAATCATAAGAGGGTCTGTGGAATGCAACAACGCAAAACCATAGACTACCTCTTACTTTTTGTCGTAGGGGTATTTTGGTCTTTTCCTATGGAAGGCCAAAACCGCAACACATCCACCACAAAAACGAGTTCCTACTAATCCCCACCTTCGCATCGGGAGGAATCCGCCCGCTTCCTCACTCCTTAAGCACAAATTGTCCTTTAGCCGTAAGAGGGGTATTTTGGTCTTTTACTTCCCACCTCGGACAATTTGTGCTTAAAAGGCTACAAAGGCTACCAATGCCGCACTAGTATGTGCGACATTCGGTGCTTGCCGGCTAAAACAAGCACCTTTGGGGCAACTCCAACTTTCACCAGTTGGCTCACCCCCCCTAAGTAGCTTAATAGGCTGTTTTAGCTAAAACACTAGGTAGTGCTTTTATGTTTGAACCATCACCCTACCTTCAAAAGTGGGGAATCCGAAGGAATTTGGTTATGAAACTTTGCAGTTATGTTAACAATGGATAAAAACAAGTGTTCACAAAGTTTGAACTAAAAATTCAAACCATAAGTATTTTATATATATTTTTTTAACGAAAAACGTTAGAAAAATCATAACAAATTTACTTTTGGTTTAAAAATTACAAACTCGACTCTTAAAAATCCTACATGTTATAAGGATTGTATGATGGAAAGTATTTTGAGTTTTGCACGAGTAGAAAAAAAGATATCACATTTTTTATATGCTTTGGCCCAATTTGGGGCGCTGCTGGCACCACACAGCCCAGTGTGGCCTGCCACTGGCGCCACAATGCGGGCCACTTGCACCACATTGGCCGGCCACTGGCGCCTCAAATGCTGGCTCTGGCGCCGCATTGCTGGCCACTGGTGCCACAGCACTGGCCACTGGCGCCTCAAATGCTGGCTCTGGCGCCACAATGCTGGCCACTGGCGCCACATTGCTGGCCACTGGCGCCACATTGCTGGCCGAAGTGGCCGGCCACTGGCGCCACATTGCTGGCCACAGTGGTGCCACACTGGCCGGCCACTGGTGCCACATTGGCCGGTCACTGGTGCAACAATACCGGCCAATGGCGCCACAATGCTGGCCAATGGCGCCACATTGGCCGGCCACTTGCGCCACATTGCTGGCCAGCGAAAAACCGGCCAACAATGGCTCGGTTCCAATATCTTGTATGGATTTATCGGTTGTCCGAATGCGGATTTCTATATATGGATTCCATGCAGTTTTTCGAGATCTACGCGCTGGTTAATTACCTACGGTGATTAACCGAAGTGTGGACCCAAAAAAACGCCGTTTTGCATGTTAATTTTAGATTTTTAGAATTATTTAGGGATTTTAGGAAATAGAAACCCTAATATTGGCTCGATTTTTCGATTTGAATTCCGATTTCACCGCATAGCTTCATATTTTATGGCCGACACTATCCGAATATCGAATCAATTTCGGAAAGCCCCAATTTAAGGAAGTCTTACCGTATGTTTGTATACTAGTGGATACGAGCTTTATCGTCAATGTAGGTTTGGTGTAGCGGTTAGTGACGTAGTGACTTTTTATATCCCAACGGTGTGGGTTCGAACCTCGCTGGTCGCTTTTTTTTCTTTAATTATTTTTTGTCCCTCCTTTCGAAGTAAATTCGTGGAGCTTGGTAGAGTTTACCGCGTGGTAGAAACAACGATATGGTAAAGTTTCGGTATTTTTTAACCAACGCCGAAAAATAGGACTTTATTTTATAACTCATGATTTTTTTGCCATCACACCTGCAAGTCCGTAACTTTGGGTTAGGATGTCGGAATTTTCCGAATTATTTTTTCATTCCGCATTATTTTTCGGTATCTAAGCGATGGTGAAGTTTCGGTAAATTATTACCTTTTGGTTTGTTCCTATAAATCCGGGTTATTTCGGTTTTTTTTAAAACCGTAGCTCCAAACCTTTGCAAGTCCGTACCTTTGGCTTCGGATGTCCGAATCATGTGATTTTTTTTATTCCACAATATTTTCCGATATCCGTGAGATGGTAAAGTTTCGGTATTTTTTACCCAATGTGGAAAAATAGGAATTTTTTAG